>PVJA010001743.1:71658-120581 GCA_004027025.1 Myocastor coypus | reverse complement strand
TCTGTATGTAGAACCTCTGGCATCATTTGGCCCTACCCTCACACAATATCTAAGTGACATTCAATTTTCTTCTATACAGTAATCTACCTCATCTAATGCTCTTCCTTCAATAGCTCATTGATTTTCAGGAAGTGGAGAGAGTGTCCTTTAACATAAGCAGCCACCTGCTTCCACACCAGCAGAAGCCTTTTTGACTGGTTTGCAGGGGGCGGGGTTGGAGGAATGGAGTTCATAGGACACTATATTCATTGGGGGATTAATCCACTGATGAATTTGCACTTAAATGAGATGCTGAGAGATGGATTCTGGGTGGAAGAGGCAGATCACTGTAGATATGACTTGGAATGGTATGTATGTCTCCCTTCTTGACATTGCCTGCTCTCTCTTCTACCCCTCTCCTCTCCCTCCCTCTCCTTTCCTTTGCCCCACTTTTCTGATCTTCCACTTGTTGCTCACTCCTTCCCTCTCCCTTTACCTACTAACTGCCTCCCATGAGGTAAGAAACTTTATTCTACCCAGACCCTTCCACAGTACCAATTTTGACTGGAGCCAACCAACCGGGGAACGATTGAACATTCTAAAATGTGAGCCAAAAGTAAAACTTTTTAAAAATTTTTTTAAAACTCTTAAGCTTCTCTGACCCAACCCCAGACAAGTAGGTTTGCAGGTAGGAACTCTCAGCCTGCGCCACTGGAACTCATTCCCCCACTGGACCCTGCACAGGCTGGTGCACTGGCAGGAGCTCTCAGCCTGCACATGCTGTACCATGCCACCGTAATTCCTTCCCCAACTCAACTAGGACATAGGTATGAGCTCTTGGCCTGAGCCTATGCACTATCAGAACTTCTTCTCTGCCCAGAACCCAACTCCACATTCTGTGGAACCCTGCAGCACAAAACCCTGCAGAGAAGCTGGGAGTTAGAGCCTGTCAGCTAATTCAGGAGCTGAACATCTTGCCAGAGAAATACAGTGGGTTCACTTACATGGGCTGCAATAGGAAGAAGATGAGCACAGCAGCCAGACCCAGCCAAGCACATCCAGACAAGATCAAACTTGGTAGATCTGGATCCGAATTTCAATAGGCACAAAAGGCATAACTTCACCAAAGTTTTCAACCAAAGGCCAGAGGACAATGCTATACAAAATGACAAAGAGAAGGAGCAAAATACAATCTCAACCTTGAGCCAACCCAGAACAAATGCAGGAGGCCCTAGCATAGAAGAAAATTGAAATCACACAGCAGAAATCCCTGAATTCATAGCATCTGAAGCAAAGAAACAAATGCAGAAAGCTATAGAGTACTGATTCTGAACCTGTGAGTCACGACCCTGGTGGAGGTTGAACAACCAAAACACAGGGGTTGCCTAAAGCCATCGGAAAATACATATTTAAACCCATGCTATGCTATGGTGAAATGTTATTTATTGAAATTAGTAATTTGAAGTAGCCACCAAAATTATTTTTTGGTTGAGGTCACTGCAACATGAGGAATTGTATTGTGGGGTCACGGCATTAGAAAGGTTGAGAACCACTGCTATAGAGGAACTCAAATGAGAGATAATGTCTGAAGAAGAAAGAAAGAAAGAAAGGAAGAAAGAAAGAAAGAAAGAAAGAAAGAGAGAGAAAGAAATCTCTGAATTAATACTATCTTAAGCAAAATAACAACTGAAGAGAAGTATAGAGGAAATCAGATCAAAAAATAACATCTGAAGTAAAAAAAGATGTCTTTAAATTAATAGCTTCTGAAGTAAAGGAACAACTTCAGAAAGACAAAGAGGCAATCTGATCAGAAAAAAATCTCGAAGTAGAAGAAGAAAGGATAACTATATTGAAATAATTAAGCCGGGTGTGTTGGCTCACGCCTGTAATCCCAGCACTCGGGAGGCTGAGGCATGAGGATCGGTGTGAGTTCAAGACCAGCCTGGGCTACAAAAGTGAGCTCAAGACCAGCCTGAACTGCATAGCGAGACCCTGTCTCAAAAAGACAAAAAAAAAAAAAAAGAATAAATAGTGCTAAAGAAGACATTGATGAAAAGTTAGCAGAAAAGAGAAAAATGATAGAATCCTTGAATGAGCAATATAGGAAAGAAATTGATCACATGAAACAAACTGAAGGAGATACACAGGAAAATAAAATCTCAATCACAGCTGGCAAGACCGTATGAACAAAACTGAAGATAGAGTTATAGATCTTGAAGGCACAGTTACAACTATTGAAAAGGTAAGAAAGACTCTTAAAAACAACTAGAATGCAGGAAAAAAAAAATTAGCATCTGAAAGATGCTTCAGAGATAAACAACATGAGATTAACAGGCATATAAAGAAAGAAGGAATCAATATAAACAATTTAAAAAAGAATATGGGCAGAAGTAAGAGCAAAAAAACTTCCCAAATATGAAAAAACAATCTAACATTCAAGTAACTGAAGCATACAGAATTCCAAATAACAACCCAATTAAAATAAACCCAGACATATAATAGTCAAGATTCCAGAAATCCAGCAGAAGAACAATATACTAAAAGCTGCTAGAGAAAAGAAACAGATCACATTTAAAGGAAAACCCATCAGAATAATGTCAGATTTCTTTTCACAAACAATGAAGTCAAGAATAGCATGGAGCAGAGTACTTCAAGTCATACAGGAAAACAAATTTCAGCCCAGACTGCTATACCCCATAAAACTCTCAAGTATGAGGGAGAAGGGATATAAATTCTATGATGAGAAATAAATAAAGAATTTCATGATGTCAAAGGCAACCCTACACAGACTACAAAAAATATTTTAGAGAGGGACTAAAATGAGCATAACTCCACAAATGAAAACAGAAATAACCCACCAAATAGGGCAACCAATTAACCACAGGAGAAAAAGTGGTAAATAATGGTAGATAAAAATCATGTGAATCATAAGTCAATACATTTCAGTTATTACCATCAATGTAAATGGACTGAATTCTCTGATTAAAAGAAATAGACCAGCATAATCGATTAGGAAGCAAAATCCAACATGTTATATGCTGTATACAAGAAACACACTTGACTCATAGAGAAATTCACAGGCTGAAAGTCAAAGGATGGAAGACAATACCACATGACCTAACACCTCAGAAAAAAGCAGTGGTAGCGATCCCGTTTGCAGATAGCCTGAACATCAAACCAAGATTGATAAAATAAAATAAAGAAGGCCACCACATACTACTTAGGGGAAAAATTTAAGATAAAGATGTGACACTCATAAATATTTATACACCCAACACTGGAGCGCCAAGCTACATAAGACAAATCTTAATGGACATTAAAAATATAATATCCGATACCACAATCTTACCAGGAGAACTTAACACCCATTTCTTGCAAAGAGATAGGCCAAGCAGACAAAATATAAGCAAAGAAGTAGTAAATCTGAACCAGAACTTTGTATTTCTCTGGCAAGATGTTCAGCTCCTGAATTAGCTGACAGGCTCTAACTCCCAGCTTCTCTGCAGGGTTTTGTGCTGCAGGGTTCCACAGAATGTGGAGTTGGGTTCTGGGCAGAGAAGAAGTTCTGATAGTGCATAGGCTCAGGCCAAGAGCTCATACCTACGTCCGAGTTGAGTTGGGGAAGGAATTACGGTGGCATGGTACAGCGTGTGCAGGCTGAGAGCTCCTGCCAGTGCACCAGCCTGTGCAGGGTCCAGTGGGGGAATGAGTTCCAGTGGCGCAGGCTGAGAGTTCCTACCTGCAAGCCTACTTGTCTGGGGTTGGGTCGGAGAAGCTTAAGAGTTTTAAAAAATTTTTTAAAAAGTTTTACTTTTGGCTCACATTTTAGAATGTTCAATTGTTCCCTGGATGGTTGGCTCCAGTCAAAAATGGTACTGTGGAAGGGTCTGGACATATACAGACTGATTCACCCAACCACATCTAAATACATATTTTTTTTTAGCTTCACGCGAGACATTTTCTAAATCAGACCACATACTAGTCGATAGGTCATGCTTAACTATATGCAAGAAAACAAATTATCCTATGCATTTTATCTGACCATAGTGTAAGGAAACTAGAAATAAATGACAAAAGAACCCCAGAAATACATGGAAATTTAAAAAATAACCTTCTCAGTAACCAGTGTGTTACAGATTAACTTGAACAAGTTATTAAATAATATTTACAATTTAAAGAAAATTCAAACAACTTACTGGGATTTATGGGATACAATAAAAGCAGTTCTTAGAGGGAAATTTATAGCTGTGAACTCAAACATTATGAAAACAGAATGGGAACAAATACTCTAATGCTGCACCTAAATTATCTAGAAAAAGAAGAGTAAACCAATCAGAAAGCCCAAACACGGGAGGAAATTATAAAGATTAGAGGAGAAATTAACTCAACCAAGATAAATAAAACAATAACAAGAATGAATCAATAAATTGATTCTTTGAAAAATTAAATGAAATTGACTAGGTCCTAGCTAACCTTATCAAAAAGAGGGAAGAAAAAACCCAAATTCAAGCAATAAGGAATGAAAAGTGTGTAATTAGTACAGACCCAGTGGAGATTCAGATCATTCATTGCTACTTTGAGAATCATTAATGTCACGGAATTGAAGACACAGATGAAATGGACAGAATACAACAAAGATATAAATTACCAAAACTGAATCAAGAAGATATAAAGACATTCAATAATTTAGTAACAGTCAAATAAATACAAAATTTAATAATAATAAAAAAAAGACTACCAACAAGGAAAAGTCCAGCTCCAGATGGATTCACCACTGAATTCTACAAGAAATTCGCAAAAGATATACTCCCAATAATCCTAAAACTCCTCAGTGAAATTGAAAAGAAAGTGGTCCTCCCAGAATCATTCCTGGAGGCAAGTATTATACTGATATCAAAACCACAGAGGGATGCAACTAAAAT
The DNA here is from genome assembly GCA_004027025.1 of Myocastor coypus. Classification (NCBI taxonomy): domain Eukaryota; kingdom Metazoa; phylum Chordata; class Mammalia; order Rodentia; family Myocastoridae; genus Myocastor; species Myocastor coypus. The sequence continues at coordinate 115,680 of PVJA010001743.1, read as the reverse complement.
AGAGAAATATAGGTCAATTTCTCTCATCAACACAGATGCAAAGATCCTCAATAAAACCCTCACAAATGGAATGCAGCAAATCATTGATAAGATAATACATGATTACTAGGTAAAATTCAAACCAGGGATGCAAGTATGGTTAATATACACAAATCTGTAAATGTAGTCCACTTTATCAATAGAGCCAAATCCAAAAACTACATGATCATCTCAATTGATGCAGAAAAGGCTTTTCACAAAGTCCAAAACTCATTGATGCTTGAAGCCCTACAATAAATTACAATACATGGCTTTTACTTGAGTCTGATAAAAGCAATATATGACAATACAACAGTTAACATAAATCTAAATGGGGAAGAACTGAAGTCTTTTACTCTCAGATCTTGTACAAGACAAGGATGTCCTCAATCACCACTGCTATTCAATACAGATCTGGAACATTAGCTACAGCCATTAAACAAGACAGTCAAATAAAAAGAATAAGAATAGGTAAAGAAAAAGTTAAACTATCATTATTTGCAGATAATATGATAGTCTACTTGGAAGACCCAAAAAATGCCACTAAGAAGCTACCAGAATTCATACACAAATTCAGTAGCACAGCAGGATAAAAAGATATTAATTACCTCCTCCTGCACTAGAAGAACTAACACTGTGAAGATGGCCATACCTCCTAAATTGTTAAACAGATTTAATGTGATTCCTATCAAAATACCATCAACATATCTCACAGACGTCGAAAAATCATTCCTAAAATATATTTGGAACCAGAAAAGACCTAGAATAGCAAAGATAATCCTGGGTAGCAAAAATTAGGCAGGAGGCATTACAACTCCTGACCTAGTTATACTACAAAGTAACAGTGATAAAATCAGCATGATATTGGCAAAAAAAGAGAGCATCAATGGAATAGATTATAAGATGCAGAAGTAAGTAGAAAAAATATTTAGCCACTTTATATTTATCAAAGGAACCAAACATGTTCCTGGGAAGGAAGATAGGCTCTTAAGCAAATGGTGCTGGAAAAGCTGGATCTCTACATGCCAAAAAACTAAAACTTGATCCAGGTTTATCACCATGCACTAAACTAAAATCACAGTGGATTAAAGAACTAAATATTAAAACAGAAACACTAAATCTCCTAGAAAATAAAGTTGGAGGAAATCTTAAAGATACTGGGGTAGACAAACAGCTCTTGGACAAAAATAAAAATGCATGTGTAACAATTGAAACAATCAACAACTGCGACCACTTCCTGCTGAGAAGTTTTGCATGTGAAAAGAAGTTACCAACAGAGTGAAAAGAAAACCCACAAATTTTGAAAAGATTTTAATTAACAAGTATTCAGATAAAGGTCTTCTATCTAGAATTTATAAAGAACTGAAAACCATTAGGTTCCCAAAATTCAAAGACCTAATTCAGAAATGGGCATCTCAGATGAACACGCATTTCTCAGAGGAAGAAATACAAAAAGCCTATGAATACATGAAGAAATGCTCCACATCATTAGCCATCTGTGAAATGAAAATTAAAACAACACTTAGATACCATCTCACCCCTACAAGAATGGCTATTGTAAAGAAATCAGCCAACAACAAATGTTGGAGAGGCTGTGGGAAAAAAGGAACACTACTCTACTGCTGGTGTGTTTGAAGACAGGTGCAACCATTATGGAAATCAGTGTGGAGCCTCCTCAAAAAATTAGGACTGGAAATCCCATTCAATCCACCTATCGCCCTACTACAAATATTCCCAGAACTGAAAACTTATCATAGTGATGTTTGTCCTATGTTTATAACAGCACAATTTCTGATAGCCAAATCACGGAAACAACCAATATGCCCATCATTTGAAGAATGGTTGGAAAAGATATGTTTTTTTTTATGCAATGGAAAATTACTTCATATATAAGTGGTAGATATATCTTAAACATATGCTCATAAGTGAAATAAACCAGACCTACATGTGTAAATATTGTACAGTCACTCTACTGTAAGAAAACAACAGAAGAAATAAAAATGGAAAGTCATAATGCAGCTGAATGGCAATCAAGAACTTAAGGATTCAATAAGAACAGAGAACAAGCAGAAAAGTTAGGAAACATGGCAGGGGCAAAACCATGTACTTAAATACACAGTATGAATTAGACAATGGTCCTAAGAATCTGCAACAGTTTTTGACACTCAGAGTAGTGATGTGCAAGTAAGACTAAAACCAAGTTTGGAATGCTTGTGATTCTGGTCTTTTAGATGTGTGTTGCTTCTAATGTAATGTCAATTATTGCTATACTCTCTCTCTCAAGTAAATGTTTGCTTTAAAAGAAAACAAAAGGTAATTAAAGAGAGTAAGAGACGAGGAAAAATGCTAGAGGATTGACCAGCTACAATTTTGCATATGCTTAGATTTCTACATTTCTGTGTAAAAATGTGTAACAGTTTTTTTTTTTAATCATATTCCATAGGGATTTGTTATAATATCAATGATTGATGGAAAATACCGATTTCATGTTAAGGCTAAGGCACTTAATATTCAGAAAGACAGTGATGTTAAGCTCAAGTACCTATGTTATAGATAATAGTATCACTATGCTTTTCTTCTGGAGGGTTAAGAACTTAAGTTTACAGACCAAAAAAATTAAGAGAAAAAGAAGGGCTACAAGAATACCCAGTAGTTTTGCCCTAGGCTTTCAAGGTCAGTGAGGACTCTGGACAAAAGAGAGCCTGTACTGTAACATCCTATAACTCAGTGGTTTCCCAAACGTCCTGTTTAAAAACATGGTGCCACAGAGGAAAGGGATCAATGATGTATAGTGTGCCTAAGGAGAGTCACCTAGAGAGAAAACATTCTCTCAGGCTTTCACAGAGAGCAAATTGGTCAAGCAACAGCTGTGACTCATCCAGATGCCTGACACTGACAAAAGTTCTACAAAATGCTGTACAGGGTTTGAAAGTTAACACTGAGGGGATTTGACTGACCTTGTCAGATACAAAACTTACATGTTTTGTTATGTAGGCCTTGCTTTAACTTGGCCTTAATGATCCAGCAGAAAACTTTAACCATGAGGCATAAAAAGTGAAGCCAAATTAGTATGCTCACCTGTAAAAAGCTCAAGTCAACAGCTCCTGACACTGCCAGTTCTGCTGATAACCCACTAATATTTTGCTATATTGTACTATATATACAACTACTTTCTGTTAGTTCAATTACAAGAAATATTTATACCAATTATGTTTAGAAAAGTTATTATGTCTGTATCTTATACTTGGAACAATTACTGTAAAAACAACAATATGCATTGTATTAATTATTGTGGCTGTCCTTTTACCAGGTTGTAAAACCTTCTCATTGTTATTTCTTATTAAAAGTAATATTTTAAAAAAAGCAAATTAAAAGGCATAAATGGACTCAGAGAAGAAACCAGCAACTGACAAGGAACCTTGCAAACTCTTCCAGGTCCAAATATTTCCTCTTTTGGAAGGCAAAGTGGCTGAGTTAAATGATAACTAATAGCTTTGTTTGTGATTCTATAATTTCATAGTTCTGTGAGAGACAGTAATTTGAAAAGTTTGAGATAGAATTTCTGTCTTTCATTCTTTAGAAGCTTGTGCATTTCTTTCCAAAACACTGTCTGAACATTATCTGTTCTCTTAATATCAACAGACATAAATGAAAGCAAAATTTTAAAAGAAAAAATAGTCTTATCTCTTTAAAAAATAGGTTTCAAATGATTACACTGAAATAGATGTCTTACTGAAAAATGAGAACTGAGTAATGAATTCACGACTTTCTCTTAGAATGGTTTAATTTAGCATACTCTGCCCAGGAAAACACAATGCACATCAAAAGTAGAAAGAACCCAAGTATATCAATACATATAGATAGAATTGCTAGGCACAAATTAATACAGGCATTCCTAAAACAGAGTAAAATTGTGGTACATGCTACAACACAGGAAAACCCTAAAAACATTATGACTGTGCAAATAAGCCAGCCAAAAAAGGCAACACTTTATATTATCATTTGGTGTCACTGAGTTCATTATACAGAAGAGTATAAATACCTCTATACGTCTATACAGGAAAAGAAATGTAGAAAGTTGTTAACCAAAGTGTTGCCAAGTGGTTCTTCAAACTTTGTTATACATTTTTTTACTGCTCAATTTGTTTATAAAACAGTGATATTTTTAAAAGAACCGCTGTCATAGGTTTCACATTCACAAGGCAGGAATAAAGGCGTTTCATATAAGGTTTTGAACTAAATAAACCCATCTTTGAATAGAAAAAGTTTACATAATTGATCATGACTAGCCTAATCTTTTAGCTCATGAACAAAGAGATGGGGAAAAGTCTTTTTAAAAAATGGTTTATGAATACAAAGAATTCCTTTTAACATTTTAGAAAATACACAATGGCATATATAAATATATGTAAACTGAGTATAGCATCCAGATCTGGTCTTGTAAATTGTATTAAGTATATAATAAACATTATTTTCAAATAAAATAGAATCAAATACTTCACTACATTTTATCTCTCATGAACTCTTTTCTAGGTAACTATGTCCACTAGAGGGCGAAAGCAACTCGAGCTTCAGGATGAAGTGTGGGTAAGGTCACTAGTTAATTCATTATGCAAACCAGTCTGTTTTAAAACAGTTTTAGATACTTGGCATCTACTTGTGTTATCAAATAATATATTCTGATAAAAAATTATTTATTTCAAATTTAATCATATTGGCATTTTTAATTCTCAAATAATAATACACTTAGGGGTCGGGAAGATAGCTCAGTAGAATAAGCACCTGCCTGGCAAATGCAAGGTCCTGAGTCAATCTCCACTACTGAAAAAAAAAAAAAAAAGTAATAATACGCTTAAATGTTTTGTCATAATAATCAAGTATCTTCTCATAAAACTATTTTGGATAATTTACAATCTTTTAATGAATAAGTTTGGTTAAAATTTAAAATATATGGTTTATAAATAGCTCAGCAGATTAAAGTGCCTGCTTAGGCAGATGCAAGGGCCGGAATTTTATCCCCAGAGTACCATGCAGGCCCCACCTGGAGCGCAATGAAAAAGTATTTGAGACTGGGCATGGTGGCATATGCCTATAATCGCAGTGTTTGGGAAGCTGAAAACAGGAGGATCACTATGAGTTTGATCTGTACAAAAATAAATAAAATAAACAGTTCATGTGAATTTTTAAAATGTATTTGGTACTGGGTCTCACTACATATCTCAGATTCACAGTGTTCCTCCTGTTTTCAGAGCTAGAAATACAGATATGTCCCACCATGCCTGCTTTCACTGGCTAGTGCAGGGTACCAAGCATAGGGCCAGCATAGCATGTGAAACTTGGTCACTGTGCTTCTCTAAGCAAGTGCTTAGTGCGCTAAGCTATTTCATTGGCCCTATCACTTAAATCTAAACAAAACAAAAATTAAAGCACCAGTCAGGTATTGTGTTGCATGCCTACAGTCAGGATGTAGAGGCAAGATGATCACAAAGATCACAAGTTTAACCCTAACCTGGGCAACTTAACCAATAACAAATGCTGTCTCAAAATTTAAAATTTAAAACAAAATCTGAGAATACAGCTCGGTGAAAATGTCCTGAGTTCTATCCCTAGTGATACACACAAACACACATGCACACACACACACACACACACACACACACACACACAAATTAATGTTTATCTCAGTTACTTTTTACTTATTGCTGGGACAAATACCCAACACCCAAAATGAAGGAAGGAAAGGTTTATTTAGCTCACAATTACTGGAGGTTTCAGTCCATATTTGGCCAGCTCCAAGGCTGAGGGGCACATGGCAGAGAACAGCAGTTCATGGCAGCTGAACAGCAACAGTGGCAACAGAGGCAATGGAATTACCAGGGAAGCAGAGAGCAACAACTCAAGTCTCTTTCTGTCTCTCTCTATACTACATCAGGCTCTCTGCCTTAGCCTATCCGCCTCAGGCCATACCCATAATTCCCAGCAGTACTCATACCCATAATCTCATCAGTACTAAAACACATAATCCCAGTGCCTCATGAATCAAGTCTCAAACTCTAGAATTATCTGCCCCATGATTGCATGAGGCTTTGAGGGGACAACTAGACATAAACCATAACAATGCTTAAGTCAAAACACAATAGTAAGAACAATAGCACTACATTAATACTATTGAGATAGCAGATAATATTTATTATATAATACTAACTTCAAACTTTATATGGTTTGCCTATGTAGTTTTCTACATTAACTCTATGGGAACTAAAATTTTATCCATTTTACAAATGAAACTGATGCTAACACAAATGAAGCTTCCCTAAGGACAGATGACTAAAAGGAGATATACTGGAAGCAAAATTGTAATATATTTAAATTGTTATATTTAAATACCAGATATTACATGCAATCCAGGAATCAACTCACACATTAGAGCGCATAAGAGCTCTGACATTTCTTCAAATAAAACCCTATGATAGGCAAAGCTAAGCAAAATTATAGACATCTTCCCATGTCAGTATATCATATACTTTCACTTCTGCATATTTAATAAAGCCATAGTTGTAACTCTATTTTATATACTGTCATATTTGAGAATTGTAGTTTTTTTCTTCAACCAAGCAAAAACAAAATGGTAAAAAAATACAATCATTCAGAAGTTTTCACATTCAATCTTAAAAATACTAGTGAGTGAACATTAAGCTTTGCAGTGTCTTACTGTATATGTCTTCAGAATTTTTATAAAAGTTATATACTGCAATGATAAACTAATCAGTGAATATTACCCATGTGTTTACCTGTGGTTCTGAAATGATTTCAAACATATATCAAACATAATGAACATAACTACTACATTTATCAATCAAGTGGCAGAGAATATTGATTTATTGACACTGAAAGGAAGACATAAAGCAACTAACTGATAGAGTACAAGGAATTTCTCTTGTCCCAGAGAGTCTCTAAGCCCAGTTGTCATGGAATTTGAAAAGACCAGCATCACTTTAAAAAAAGTCTAAAATAGGGTAGGGTATAGCTCAGCAGTCTAAGCACCTACCTAGCAAGTGCAGGGACCCGAGTTCATTCCCTAGTACCAAATGCAATACGAGCTCCGGAACCCTAGGCACTCTGTGCCAGCCAGGATAACTGAATATGGCAATGGACACCTATAATGCCAGCACTGGAGAAGCGGAGACAGAAGTATCACTATGAGTTCATACTGCATTAAAATAATAATAATAATAATAATAATAATAATAATAATAATAATAAACTTGTTTATTACTAAATAAATAAATAAAACTTTTTAAAACTCTAAAACAGAATTAGAAGCAGTGTACAAGTATCCTAAGGGTGCTGCAACAACTTTTAGAAAAACTAGTGGCTACTACCTTATAGCCCTGGAAGAAATATAAAAAAGTTCTTCTGGGTCAATCTAGGACCTTGCCAGTGCCAGTGGGAGAAGCCATTCCCTTGCCTTTTATGACTCCCCAAAGCCACCTTCATTGTTTGTTTGTGTTCTTTCCCTCCATCTTCAAAGCTTGATGAATAATCCTCATATGTTATCTTTCACATCATCCTGCAGCAAGGGGATATCACTTTGCCTATGTCCTGAAGACAGCACAATTTACAATTTGTGCACATGCCACATCAATTTGAAAAGTGGTTGGTGGAATGCAGAGTTTCCCTTCCTTTACAATGTATATGTTAATTATCTCCAAATATAGTCTACAAAATACAAATAGAATTAGTGTTTGGTTTTTGTTTTGTTTTGTTTTTTATTTTTGGTTCTCACTGTGTAGCTCAGGCTGGCTATGAACTCTCAGTGATCCTCCTGCTTTAGCCTCCCAACTGTTGAGATTACAGACATGCACCATCACGCCAGGCTTTCAAGTGGAATTTTGGTACTTTTGAATTCAGTAATCTCAGGTTTGATAAAAGGAGGCAAAAGAAAAAAGACAGCTAAGGTAATTATACTAATAATTTCTGTTAGCTCATTGAAAGGAAAAGTTAGTGTTTATACTATTTGATCAATCTTACATGCCTATATCTGATAGTCTGAACAACTATTCTGAATACAACAATATGCAATATAACAACCTGTGTCAATTTCCTACCCTGTTTTGAAATTGTGTATCATTTTTACTATTTTATTATCTTTAAAATTACAAAAAAGAGAGAAAACAGGTTAAAATTAATAGAATTTTATAAAACATTAGATGCAAACTCTAGGCAGAAAATTCAAATGAATTCAATATATATGAACTACTAACTTTTGATTAATTTTGTTACATTCCATAGATGTCTACTACCTGTGCTTCCTTAGCAATAGTGGTGACTGCATAAAAAAAATTTAAGTTCATTTATGATTGATGAGTATTCATCAATATAAGCTATTCATGACTTGTAACCCCTAATACACTACTTGACACATTACAGAAAAAATAAAGTGGAAATTTAAGTTCTAGGCCCAGATTCAAGTTATGCTACTCATATGGCCTATGTGATCCTGAATAAGTCTCTTATAGTTTCTGTGGCTACTCTAAGAACTAAAAATAGAGAGATACTAATAACTTTAGCCTACAGAATTTCTTTAAAAATAAAACAGAATATATAACTACCAAAAAGATTATGGTTACTATAAAATATTTCATCATCAATTTGCAAATTAAGTTAGTTGCCATTGGCAGCCAGAGAAGAGATATTATAGTAAAGCTGTCAATCTTAGGTATTTATGCCAAAAAGCTTTAACCATCAGACTAATACCTAACTTGAAAGAAGTTGACAATAACTATCAGAACTAGATAAAGTTTTGTACAACATTTTATACAAATACTAGTTATCATAAGATGTAAGATTACCAAACTATTTCAATTTTTGATAAGCTATAGGATGGAAGCAATATAACAATTTTAAAAAATTGAGCACCAGGAGATAGCTCAATGGTCTAAGCATATGCTTAGCAAGTAGAAGAACATGGGTTTAATCCTCAGTACCTCATGCTGTGCTGATCCCATGCCACGAAGTCCCCAAAAACAACTGGTGGTGCACATCTGTAATCCCAGTGATAAGGAGGTTGAAAGAGGATCACTGTAAGTCTGAGCTATATAGCAAGACTCTATACCAAAAACATAAATTAAAAAAAGCGGGGCTGTAAATGAAGAGGCAAGTTAAAAACTTCTGGCTCAGCTATTCCCTTTCATGGTATCTTCCAAAAAAATTAAAAGTGCCACATCACAACAATATACACATATCCATATTTATAGTGGCACAATATGTAATAACTGCATCTTGAAAATAGCATAAAATCCCATCAACTGGTTAACAGATAAAAGATAGAAGTTTTGCTAATAAAATGGAGTCCTACTCTGCCATAAAGAAAATATTTCATGCAAATGGATGTACCTTGAGACTATACTCTTAACTGAAATAAATTGGGCACACATGTAGATACTTCATCATTTTTCTGTGTGAGAAACTAAAAATGTAAATAAAGACTAAAACATATACTAAGTATTAGGAAATAGGAAAACGTATTAAAATAGAAGGGGGTACAGGAGGAAAGGAAAAAAATGAAAACTAAAAAAAGAAGAAAAATAGTAACAAAGTTTTTTTGAATGGGGAAAGCAAGAGGGGTCAAAGGGAAGGGACAGGAACGATATAAAAGAAGGCAGTTATATACAGGTGCAAGCTCTCTATGATGAAGGTGATCATTCTGCATAACTAAAATATAAAAATTAAATCTGATTAGAAAAAATAAATTTTGATTTAAAAAAAAGCTCTGTGCTAAGCATTCTTTTCCAAAGGATCAGCAAGGGAAAAATCAAAGGCATACCCTTTAGAACAGAGGTTTTCAGTTATTGCTTCAGAAAATTGACTAAACTTGATTGGGTTTTGCCCTGATTTTAAGAAGATCAACCTTTGGTTTTAGCCTTTAGTGCAGTGGTTCTCAACCTTTCTAATTCTGTGACCCTGTAATATAGTTCCTCATGTTGCAGTGACCCCAAACCAAAAAGTAATTTTGGTGGCTACTTCAAATTACTAATTCCAATAAATAACATTTCACTATGGCATAGCATGGGTTTAAATATGTATTTTCCGATGGCTTTAGGTGACACCTGTGTTTTGGTCATTCGACCCCCACTGGGGTCGTGACCCACAGATTGAGAACCGCCGCTTTAGTGAAATGTACTCAATAGCCTTTTCATAAATTAAATGGCCTCGGCCTACACTATAGTCTAAGTCTCTGCAGTTAAGTTATCAATAGTTCTTTAATGTCATTTTCATGTGTACTGCATCTTTCTTAGTGTTATAGTGTCTGTCTAGATCCTCCCCTCCCTCAGCCTCATGAGGTCTGAGGGTAGGCTTTCCAGAAGTAGATAAATGTAGAGTTTGTCATTGGATCATTGTCTAATGCTAACATTAGAGGTGAGACTGTTATATCCACCCTGGGACAGGTAACCAGCATGCAGTATAAGGGACTGAAAAAGAAGCTTGCTCTTCTCTTTTGCTCTAATTGCTTTTGCTGTTTTCCACCACCCTAGTCATCATCAATGGTTGCCCCTGTGCCATGTTACCATGCCTTGGAGCCAGCTGATTATGGAATGAAACCTCCATAAACTGTGAGCTAAATAAACCTTTCACCCTTTAACTTTGGGTATTTTGTCTCAGCAATGAGAGAAAAGTAACACCTATGAACCAAATCGTTCTGGCCTTCCCACAGTAATTCTATACAGGATGCTTTGTGCTCGTTTTCAATCCATATTCTAAATGCAAAAGAATATTAGGTAGCCAGTTTGCAAATTGTTAAGCTGTCATTTTATCTCAGTTGATTGCTGCCTCAAAAGGTCTTGACTTTGACATATCACTAAATACCCACAGAGTGCCATTTATAATTACTGCTTAATCCAAACAACAACGACAACAAAAAAACTTACGTAAGATAAATTGAAGTCTGGTGGAGACTTCTTTCCACATAAGACATATAGACCATAAGGAAATCTTAAGATTACAGAGAGGGAATTTCAGAAAAAGTGAGCCTGTTTTTCACTCATTTCTTAAAAACATTCACTCAATGCAACGTTTTCCTGGCACCAATGAAAGTGTAAATTCTCATCGACTCTTTAGAACTAAATCAGCAAGGCTTTGTAGAGAAACATTAAACTGCATTAAGAGAATGGTTAAATCTATATACAAACCATATGAATTCTCTGCTAGGATTTTAACTGATTATCTCACATTGTAATCATATTTAGTAATGGTGGTGGAGTCCTGTTAAAAAAAGAGCACATATAAGAAAGCTGTTTCTGTGACTATTAAATGGTTATGGTTAAAAAGAGCATTGTTCAGACAGTTAAAATGAAGACTGCAGAGGAAGGAGTTGTGTTAAATAAATTATTTCCCTGGGCACTGTTCACGAAATCTCCCTCCTATAATGAGGTCTTGGACAAGACCACAGCCCTTCTTAAACTTGTCATTTTTCAGCTTTTCATTTTAGTACACTGACATCATGAAATGTGAAACAGGAACCACCTTCTTCATTAATAAGAAACCCAAATACCTAGAATATTTCAAAGTAAAAAAAGGGTCTCGGATGTAGGAGAAAGTAAATCAGAGAAAAACTAGTGAAATCCCTCCTTCCATGTTCTAAGGGTGAGCCAAATATTCTTGTTTACCATGATACCAACTAAATAAACAAAAAACGTGCATCAAAATCAAGTACAAGACACCAGTAGAGAATAAAGCTTTGTGTTTCACTCACTAATTCAGTGTTTATCAAGAGTCCAGTTTGTGTAAGACATTGTACCAAATACTGTTAATATAAGGAACATACATACAAAAAAAGAAATTTCCAAATACCTGTCCTCCAGAAGCTAGCAATCTATTTAGGAAGGTAAATCATTCATCAAATGACTAATTAACATGCTAAGCAAACCAAGTTTGAGTTCTAAAAGAAAGTATAAAAAGAAGAAGTATAGAATCTCTGCAGTGAAGAATATAAATTTAAACAGTTTAAAAATAACTCATGGAAAAAAATGTAAATGCTATCCGAGTTCAATAAATCACTTATTTGTATTCTTGTCCAGGGTGAAATACCTAAATATGCAAACACACATACATTCAACAAGCACCGCAGGAAACAATACAGATAAAAATGTAAAAACAACAACAACAACAAAAAAAAAGTGACAAAATACAAAAATACTTTAGAAACTATTGAATCTGGAAAATATATTTATCATTGATAAGAGGAACCTGGCCCAGAATTAAGGTTAAACAATGTGCTTCTTCAGCAATATCCACCATATTACATATGAATAATATGTTTTTATAGCTTTATCAGTATAGTATCAAAAGAAAAACTGTACTTACATGTATCTATATGCATACATATATATACACATATATATGTGTATGCACATGTATAATTATATATGCATGTATGTACATATATACATGTGTACACACATGTTTGTATATATACATATATATAATTATATATATATATATTTTTTTCCATTTGATTAAACTCAAGGATGTGACAGATCATGTTTAAGCTTCTCAGTGTTTTTTAGTGCTTTTTACTTTACCAATGGCAGAGGGGGGAATTATCGCTCAAAATAGTTGTTAGCCACACCACCACCATAGTGTGGTGAACACTGTACCATGTAACTATTGTGCTGTATCACAGCAGGACCCTGTGCGGTAAAACACTTTCAAATCTTAAGCTTTTAATGAAATATTTTTCAAAGAGGATAAATAAAATTTCAAAGTCAGCAGCAAGAAGGACAAATCCGACAGCCTCAGTGCTGACACTAATTTACTGAGATGTACTAGGAACTCTTGGGAGTGAAGTACCTTCTAATTAAGCCACCACAACAGGTTCCCAAACCCTGCCCAAGTTTTTCCATGAATTGATGAATAACTTTGATTTATGGGCTTTCCAGGTAATACCTGAAGAGATAGTATCTTTTAATAATAATTGACATATGAGTTTGTTACAGATTTCAAAACCAAGAAAACATTTTCAGTCATCTACCTTGTCTTTGTCTTCAACAACATCTGCCAAGACATCATCTGGATCAAGGATTCCTCCATCTGTGTACTCCAAGTGATGAATCTTCACCCAGTACCCAGGATCCTAGAGGAGAACAAACATTTTATGACCCAATCTTTTTATTTAAGATACATAACAATTTCAAGAGAAATTAATTCATTAAAAATATTTGCACAGTAATAAACTTTTAAACATCAAAAAGTCACCTTTTCATTAGATAAATATTTAGCATATTAATCCTCTTTAGCTTGTCAGTGAAGCAGAGTATACACATGTGATCAATGTTCACAGAACATAAAAGTGCAATGCTAACATTAATCACCTCACCAACTTGAAAAGTACATTCCAGAACTTCTATATAACCTACAATGGTGGTACTGTCAAAAATATTCTACAGGAGATCCTGAGGGTACTTGCTGATACTGAAGAAAAACACTGAAACTGAGGCCCCAGTATTACTGGAAAAACAAAGAAAAAAAAAAAACTTACTAACCTGACATCTGTGACTGCAACAGACATACCTTCAGAACACATAAATGGAACAAGGGCACTCTCCTTCCTTCTCTGATTTGAATATGTTCAGTTAGTGCCTCCAACTTTTGGGTCCCCAGGGACACTGACACAGAGAGCACAGAGTTCCAGCCTTGGTCTCCATTTCTTCCAGCATGGCACCCACTCACCAATTGTGTTTAGAGTTGAATGGTGTAAATTCTCTGAATTGGGGTAATGATTTAAAAGATTTTTAAATGAAAATTGCTTAAGTATTGCTTATTCTCATATTCAAATTTGGAATGACGTGATCTAACTTATTCCCTTATTTACATACTTCCTGTTTCCAGAAAAGATATGAAAATGGGACAGGAACAGGAAACAATGAAAAAATTAGTAAGGATTTTTACCAAATTGTAATCAATTTGATTTTGTGATTCTTAGAAAACCCCTCAAAGCAAGAAACTACTGAGCTACAAACCATTCAGCATCAAAGAAAGGACCAGATACCAGATGTGAAAAGAAACTGAGAAACTTCTAGAACAAAGCTCTAAGATTTTAACATGGGAATTTTTATACCAAGTAAAAACTAACATAACCTACATAATGCAACTTCAATTTTACAGAAGTTAACAGAGATGCTTATCATAAAACTTTCTCTTTAACTGACTCCTGTCAAGGTCATATGATTAAATAACACTTCTTTTATGACATCTACTTGGAAGAACCCTAAAATGTGGCCACAGAACACAGATTTCCAGTAATCTAATTTCATCAAATTATAGGCTTAAAACATCTGAAGGAATGTTCCTTAGCAATGTTTTAGATATTTCAAAATTAAGTTTTCTAATTTAAAAAGTAATTCCAAGTTTTGTTTTCTTTCTTTCTAATACTATGCCTAAAAGTAGAAATGTTCATGATTTACCAAGAACCTTTAAATTCCTGCCTTCATTGCCTGGATGGAAATCCCAAAACTATGAGCAGTGAAGTATTAGGTAAAACAAGCATGGGACAACCTTCAGTCGGGCTCTGCCACTTGAGGTCTTCATCCACTCAAGGTGGTTGTGCTATGAAAGAGGCGCTCAGTGTAACAGGTGAAGTTCCAAACAGGGACAAAATTGGGGCACACAAATACTACATTAAGGCTACCGGACTGCATGAGCTCCCTGGCAATCTCTGGGAAGTGAGTATTTTTGCTATGATCATGCCACAAACAACATATTTCTCAAATTTATCCTTGACTTCTGAGCAAAATCTATAGCATTATGTTTTCTGGTTTTCCTTATAAAAACAGCCTGCTTATAAAAAGAGTTCAGTTTAATTAATTTCTACTAAGTTGGTTTTTGATACTTGTAGCTCTGAAGATGAAATTTGTTGATCTTAATCATGCTTATGAAAAGTAACATATTCTAAACAGGTTTTTAAAATATTTATACTTAAAAGCACACATCAATGAAATTGTCTGCTTTTCACTTATGCTGTTTGTTAAAACTGATTTTATCATCTTAAGCTGAGGTAAACAATTACTCCTTCAAACTTCATTATAAGTTAAAGTCCAGTTTTCTTCCTGCCTGGAGGCAGAAACTAAAAAGAAAAACTAAGGTCTAGTTTTGTTTGTGCACACATTGCTGCAGGGACACACACACATATGCCACAGAGAAATGAACCTAAGGCTTTTGCACTCAACTACATTCCCAAAACATACTTATACATTTTTTTTTTTTTAAGAGACAAGGTCTTCCTAAGTCTTAGCAGCTCTAGCTTGTGATCCTATCTTATTCTACAGAATCCTGATTTAAAAGGGAAATACAAGAAAAATGAAATGTGATCTAATCAATGGTAACAAGATAAATGGCAATAAGAAGAAGTTGTTCAGTCACTGAGCTCTCCTCACTCACACACACATGGGGTCTAAGTCATTCTGAAAAATAAGACATATTTTATGCAGTTGAAATGAGCATATCTTATAGTAATTTGATTCCAAAGATAATCAAACTAAATCAAGTAAAAAAAGACACTTTGACAAACTCAGAAATCATGTATTTAACAAAAACAAAATAACACGATTTGAAGATATAGAAAGATTCTACAATTTTAACTCCCTATTCCACATTGATTCTGCTATTCTATACATTCTAAAAAAAAAAAAAGTATGCTCATGACAATCACACAACTGATACTCAACAAAAACAGACAGGTCACAGGATAGCAGTTTCAAGGCATTTTATACATGTAAGAGATTAAAAGTCAGTGAATTACTGTTAGGGTCTGTATCTAGCTGTCCCCCCAAGGCTTCATACAGTCATTCGAGTGGACTGCTGGAGTTTATGATTAATTTGTGATCCAATGGTAGGATTATGGGTGCAAATGTTATATCATGTCCAAGACTGGAGCAGAGAGCCTAAAAGAAATGTAAGTAAGGGAAACAGGCTTGCTCGCGGCCTCTGCTGATCTGCCACTGCTCCTCCCTTTTGCTCTTCCTGTTCTGTTCTCATCTGTGACATGAACTCCTGCTCTCTGCCATGACCCAGCCTGTCTCGGAGCCAGAAGACTATGGACTGAAACCTCCACAAACTGTGAGCTAAATAAAACTTTCCCACCTTTATTTTTGGTTTTGAGTATTTTGTCCAGAAAGGAGGAAAAAGTAACTAACACAATTAGTATGTACCTAATTATGGTTCTATCCCTGTAGCATTAAGGATAACTTTAAGGATATATATCCAATGCTAGCAGCTGATAGCCATCATAAAACTGTAAATTTACTTTGATTCTTTCACACATGAAAATATATCAACCATTATATTTCAGCCATTTTATATTTCAATATTTCAACCATTTTGCATTTCATTTACTTGGTTCTGTTACCATCAATAATAAAAACGACCAAACCTGAAAAAATGTGCAAATATAACTATGTCTTGGTTCACATAATTAATCACTTGGAAGAGTTTACATTTACATTTTCCTGATCAACACATTTACATTTTACATTATAATGCACAATAATTTTACATTATTTTGAAAATATCTCTGGTCATATGCTCACTCTATCAAAAAAGTCTCATTATTTATACTCCTACAGTTAGTTAAAGTATTAAGATATAATATACTAAACATTTTTTTCTGTTCTGGCTACAATATCCAACCTATTTGTTTGTTTGTTTGTGGAACCAGGGATTGAACTTAGGCCCTTGCACCTACCAGGCAAGCGCTTATTTTACTGAGCTATCTCCTTAACCCTAAAGGTTGAGAAGGGTTTTTTGTTGTTGTTGTTTGTTTGTTTTGGCAGACTCAGGTTGCCTTAAGTGTGGGTCTGAAGATCCAGCCGCTGTCCCCTGTGCCTGACTGGAATTGCCAGCACAAGCACTTAAACCACTGAGCTAACCTGAAAACACTCCAATCTGGTTTTTTTTTTTTTTTTTTTTTTTTTTTTAATACACAGTGAATTTAAAGTCTAGTGGATTCCTAAAAGTATACCAAACTAGTCTAATGGGGATGAATTGGAGAAACTAAAACAAAACAACAACAACAATAACAAGAACATGTAGAACAGAAAGACAGCAGTTGCAGACTGTTTTTAATGATTGAACATATCAATTATTCCAAACAGGCATTGATATTAATGACATCCAATATACTTCATTGTGGATAATGATATGAAATATGACTCTATGCTTTAGAAAATCTCTGTTGATCGAACTGTTGAAAAATAATAATTTTCCATCTGTGACAGCTAAGGAATAGACTGCTATACCAGACACTACCAAACTGTGGCCTTATACAGTAACAACAGAGAGGGGAAACTTGGGAGTTTCCAAGCAAAATTGCTATGGTGCAAGAAGATGTGTAATGGCAATGAGGTCACAGAGGGGGGAAAACACTGCAAAGGAAAAGCCGGTGGCTGGAGAAGGGCTTCATGTAATTAGAGGGAGTAATAAGAGACTCAACAATACAACAAATTATCACTAGTTTCTTCAGAAACGTAAGAATAACTTAGAATGGAAGCCAACAGAAAAAAAAGAATTTCTTTAGAGAACTTAACTTTGCAAGATTAGTGGCATGAATTAGATAACTTGTTTTAGTGCTTCTTATATGTGAGGCACTGTAAGTCTTCTGTGTTTTCCATGACTGTCCCATCTATTCTTCAACAGCCTTATAGGAGTTACCAATCCACTTTACAGATAAAGACTGCAAAGCAGACATACATAAATTGACTTACTCAGGGTCAGATTATAAGTGGAAGAGTCATAGTGTGGTTCCTTAAACAGAGAAAATAGCTTTTAGATTAAATACTTATACAAAGAATATTGACATAGAAATCAGAGCATCTTGTCTATTTGTGTGCTGCATAGACCTAGGCCAGCTGCCATTAATGTGGGCCCTAAACACCTCTGCAATGGTGAGTACAGAGTCTCCATGGCCTTTTTTATGATAGACATATCAAAGAGGCCACATGAGGTTAAAATAGAAGACACCAAAGTCTTTGTGTATGTCTATTTGACCAGTGTTTCTCAAGTGAGAGAAGCAAAGGGATGCTTTAAAATATATTTACTCTAAAACCAACCAAACAAACAAACAAAAAAACAGAAAATAAAGCTTAAGCAAAGACTATCTGAGTAGAACTGACACCTACAAGGAAAGAATCAATGGTAAATAAAAGCTGTTATATTAGCCAGCACTAATTGGCTTCAAAGATGCCTTCATCTTCCCAAAATAGATCATCCAAATACAAAATTTATGAGAAAAGTCTACCTAAGAAAAATGGACTGATGTCATTTTAATCTACTTACTGTACTTCCAAAGAGTTTAAGAGAGTCACAGTGGGACCAAGAGTAGTAATCTATAAAGATTACTTTCTTAAACTAGAAAGTAATTTCTAAAAGTAGAAAGAATTCACCTGGTGAATTCAACGACAGAATAAGAAACATCAAATTATATATAAAGGTGAATGAGTCCATCTACAAAATCACCTCTAGCTCTAAGAGCCTGTCCGAATAAGGAAGTAATGATGTATTGACAATAGATGAAAGGTAACTTAAAGAACAAAATATTACTAAAAATAAAGAACAGCACTGCATTATGAGAAAAGGGGCTAACCAACACAAATAAAACAAATCTAAATCCGTGCATAACAACATAAACACACACACACACACACACACACACACACACACACACACACACACACACACAGGGAGACTTGACTGGGAACCAAATAATCAGGAAAAAAAATCAACTACAAAACAATAAATTCAACCTATTTTATTGTATTTACATAAGCACCATACACATGCTAATGCATACTTACTTACATATACAGTAATAAAAAATTTAGAAATATATTCTAAGTATATGTGGAACATGTACCAAATTCTCAAGGTCCAAGATCATTCAAAATACAGAATCTATAAAGTTGTCTAGAAAATGCCCAACTAGAAAACTTAGGAAATAAAGTTCAAAATAATCCACAGACAAAAAACTGAAAATGAAAACTTTTTTATTTTAATGCCTAAAATAACCTAAAGCCTTTTGGGATGCAGTTAAAGCAGTGCTTAACAGGTTAGCAATAGCCTATAATTCATACACGACAAAGGAAAAGTATAATAAAAAAACTAAAAAGATGATAGGACTAACATTTTTATAATTTTTGTGAAATTAATAAATTCTTTGAAAAACAGCAACAAATCAGACCAAAAAAAAAATAAATACAACATAAAACTGCAATTCAAGAAGTTGAATATATCACTAAAAAGCCTTCCCACAAAGAATATTCTAGGCTAAAATATCTTTACAGATGGATCTCTTTAATATTTGAGGAACAAATAAAGCTAATCTTTGCATGAATATTTCTAGAGACAGGAAAACAGAAAAAAAAAAAATCTCCTGGTTCTTTCTATTAGGAGAGCATAATTTTGATTCCAACACCTGACAAGGTTACTGCAAGAAAAGTACAGACCACTTTCTCATTGTGTGGAAATAGACATAAAAGTCAAATATTTGTAAATTAAGCTCCATTGATATATATAAAGCATATGACATTCCTGTATTTTCAGCATTTGGAGGCTAAGGCAGGTAGATCAATGTGTGAGTTCAAGGCGAGCCTCGGCTATAAAGTGAGTTTAAGGTCAGCCTGAACTACATAAAAACAATATATATAAAAACAATATATATGTTCAAAATGACAACCATAGATATTCACCACATTAATGGGGAAAACAGGGGTAAAAGCTAGAAAGATACTCAATAAATGAATACTGAAAAAGCATTTGTAAAATTCGCCACCCATTTAATAAAAATATCTTCACAAACAAGACAGTAACAACACAGACATAATCAGTAAAAGATGGAAAATTTTTTCAATGATTGTATTTACAATAACATTAAAATTAAATATTCAGAAAATGTTTAAGCTGAAATGTTTAAAATTTATATGCTAAAATTATAAAATGTACTGAAAAAAGACAACTGATATTGATGAAAGACAACATTGAAACAGTGATAATCTTGACAAATTAGATAAGGTTAGAGGCAAGGGAAGGTATAAGGATACAGAGGAACCAAAATTATGATCCACTGGCAGCAACATAGATATGTGCACTCTAGAAAAGTGGAAGTATCTGAACATAAACATTCCAAAAATATCTGAACATACTTAGCACTACGCAGCAATTCCCTTCAAACAATGAGTACACAGAGTTACCAGAAAAAATGAACTATAGTATTCATGAGAATTATTTCTCACACCCAAAAATCTGGAAATAATTGAAAAATTAACCAACACTAGACTGGATAAATGGTAGTACAACAATACAATAATATTTCATAAATCAACAGGAACGAACAAGCCACAGGTTCTTTCAACAGCATGGGTGAATATCAGAGCATAACACTGTACAAAACCCCCAAACACAATGAAGTATGGTGTATGATTCTACATAGAGTAAGTTCATAACCAACATGACTAGTTCACCAACTAGAAGGCAGAAGGCTGGCTACTGCTTGTGAGGGACAGAGAACAAGCTAAAGCACAGGCTTCTGAGTAGAAGGGAGGTGAGCCACCTACAATCTTATTCCTGTCATCTTAGCCTATGGTAATGGAGGCACTGTGTCCAGAACAGAGCAGGTAGAACCTTATTCGGCAGTGATGTGGCCACACTACATTTAGACTATTTGTAAAATGCCAAGAGATGGTTAATAACCAAATGAATAAGATTTCTATGATACTGACCATAAACTCTAAAGTACTTGAACTATTTTATGTGACTATGGTGTACTAATTCAGGTTTGTTTTAAACTGGAGGACATACAGGGAAATCTCTTGCTATTTTAAACATAACAGGCCCTGAGCTCTTACAGTTATCAGCTAAGAAACTACCCCAGAACACCCCTGAGGGAGAAATGATATTGAAAATGAATACACTTTCTTTAAATAAAGCCAACACTAATTTATTTGTTCATGTAGGAGTATATTATTTCATATTTTTTTTTATAAACTAAGCACATGGAGTATCTGAATTATGGTGGAGGTAATGTTTTGTGAAAAAATATTTTTTAATACTTATACTACAGCAGGGACAGAAAAAACTATCATAGGTAAGGACATGGAACTGAAGCAAGTGAGGTCAAGCAGAGAATCTCATCTGGGTTTACTCTAGGATATATGCTCACTGCCTATACAAGTGAAACTAGCTATACTATTCAAATTCTATACCTTCTTCTTAAGCTTATGTTTTATAGCTGAGTTCATATATAAAAGAGCTACATGATTAAACAAAATTCTCATCAAATTAAAAGGCTTCCACATATAAAAAAATATTTGGCTTATTCTGTACTGCTCAAAAAAAAAAAAAAATGAGCAGGATCTGACAGTTCAGCATGACTCCACAATCATACTGCATATCCAAACAGAGTCTAGAAGCACAACATAATAGTTTAAATTCCAATCTTTCAGTCATTCAGTTATCTTGATGTATGATTTAAAACTGCATTAGTTTATTTAAAAGACTAAGAAAATCTCCTCTCTATCGATACTTTATAATAAAATTAATTTGGTAGATAAAAAAACTGATAATTTAATTGATCAGAGCATTCTTATGAACAGGGAAGTCCCTTACTCTAAGCATCAACACAATAAAATAAAAATTTAGCCCTAACTAAAAAGTTCTATGCTCAAAGCTATAGGAATTTATTAGTTTACAGACTACCTGGAACCCCTTCGAATCTAAAGTGAGGTGATATTATAGTAGGTTAAACCATAGGAAAGGCAGTTGCTTTCTTGGGATTCATAATTCCAAACAAAACCATTTTAATATAAAAGCACTGTTATGGTTTATGTCTAGGTGTCCCCCTGAAGTCTCATGCAATCATGGGCGGGGACTTCTCAAGTTTGAGACTTAAATGATGATCCACTGGAATTAGGTGTTTTACTACTGTTGGGATTAGGGTCTGAGTACTGCTGAGACTATGGGTGTGGCCTGAGATGGATAGGCTAAGGCAGAGAGCCTGATGTAATTTAAAAAGAGAGACAGACTTAAGCTGTTGCTCTCTGCTCCCCTGTTTGGTAGGTTGCCTCTGTCATGATTGTTGCTGTTCAGCATCCATGAACTGGATGCTCTCTGCCCTGTTCCACTCAGCCTTAGGCTAGTCAAATATGGACTGAAACTTCCAGTAACTGTGAGCTAATAAACCTTTCCTTCCTTCATTTTGAGTGTCGGATATTTGTCCCAGCAAGGAGAGAAGAGTAACTAAGACAAGCACTAACAATTCCAGGGAATGCTTTCTATTTTATCTTTCATTCTACATTTTGATATTACTTATTATTTTTCAAATAAAAATTTATTAAGCATCAAGGCATGTATTTTACTTCCTCATTCATAAATCTAAAAAAGGTTATTAATCACTCCATGTAATTTTTCACCCTACCTTGTTTTTTTCTTTTTCTTTTTTTTTAACTGAGTCAAAATTTTAATATGGGGATTATATCCCAATAATTATTTTAAATAATATAGTTAACAATATTTTCATTGTCAAATCTAGAAATATCTTTTGGTGACCTTGTGCTAAAATAAGATCTCATTTTTATTATTTTTTAGATTTATTTATTTGGCACAAGGTCTTTCTACACAGCTTGGACTTATAGTGAGCCTCCTGTCTCAGCCTCCCAGCACTGGGATTACAGATTTCACCTTACTTTGTAAAATAATCATAAATTGAGTAGTTTTCTTTATATAAAGGATTCTGAAGATTCATTTGTTAAATCTTGGAATTAGCCTAAACTTATGTAAGGAAAAAGAGGGCAAAAAAAGCAAGATAGAGCTTTTTTATTTTCAGTAAA
The DNA here is from genome assembly GCA_004027025.1 of Myocastor coypus. NCBI lineage: Eukaryota > Metazoa > Chordata > Mammalia > Rodentia > Myocastoridae > Myocastor > Myocastor coypus. The sequence goes on along the minus strand of PVJA010001743.1, from coordinate 92,791 downwards.
TAACAAATTTTAATTATTTTTAAATATTGCATGTTCATCACAGCACACTCTTTTAATAATATGAAAATTTCCCTTTTCTGTAGATTCATGAATAAGTCAAATGATCACTATTAAATGCATAAAAGTATAAGCTTCATATAAGTCTCCTAGATTAAATAAAATACAATCTTAAAACTAAAGTTGCATTAGACAAATCAATTAATATTTTCAAAAATAATTAATATACAACTTTTCAAAATTATCAATGTGGGAGTCAAACTGTGAATATGATAACATTAAAAAATAACTTTAAGGAAAAAAGGTGATTTTTTGCAATGATACAATATTTATATTATTTGTTTCAAATGAAAATTTATAGTCCCAACCCTTCCATGCCAAGGTTTTAGAAGCTTGTGTGGTCCAAAGGAATGCAAAGCCTATAGACAAAGAACAAAATCATCTGTTTCTCCAAACGTAATGAAAAGTGCTTACTTTTTAAAATATTTAACCATTATAAAATTCTGAAGCAGGGGCCAGGGAGATAGTTCTGCCTGGGAAGTGCAAGTTTATGAATTTGATTCCCAGTACTAAAAAAATAGATTATCAGAATAAAATCCTAAAATACATATTCTACAAAGTGAATTTTAGTAAGAATAAATTTAAGAATGCAAACTCAAACAATGCTCAGTTGACCTAATATAACTAATTCAATTCAAATTGTGTTGTTGCTATAATGCTAAAATCTTTGTATACTAGCTCCAAAGAATACCTTTGAGAGATACTGTCTCCCAGTTAACTGTACCTTTATGAAAATAAACAGCAAGAATGGTATAAAGCATTCCATAGATGAAGCACAATCTCTAGCTCTTTATTTGAACAGTTTTATGACTCCACCACCAAAGAGATAAAGACATAGAGTAGACAATTTTAATTTACAGCATAAGAGACACTATATTAGTGGCAGTGTTTACAAAATAGGTTAATTCTAAGATAAACAAGTATCACTTCAACTCTATCCCCTGGTCTACTACTTATAAAACTTAAATTTGAATGGCAGCAATAGGGATAGAAAGAGGTCATCTAGCCCTCATTTTCAGATATACTGAGAAGAATATTGCTTACTACTGTGAGCTTTATTTCTTCAGCAAGGTCATTTCTCCAGAATGCTACAGGTGGATCACAGGTGTAGTTAAAAGGAACACAGCCCACACTGGAAAGGGAATAGGAAGAGCTAAAGTCAAATATCTTCTTCTTAGCACAACCACACTGGCCTCTCAATCTGAAGATGATTCTTTGCCAGTATTACAATGACCTGTCTTATTCAATCATACGCTTAGCTTTATTTCTTGTTCTCCTCTAGCACACAAGATCTATGATGCAAAAAACCTCCTTTATCTTATTTACTTTCATATCTTTAGCTACTAAAACTGCTTCTGACATTCACTGAGGACAAAGATAAAAAGAGGACAACCTCAAACTAACACAGAGGAAGCCATCTCATTAGCAGTAAGTACAAACTGCATTCACTTGAGATGTTTTGATGGCATAAGCAACACCTTGGCAGTAGAAACACTCTGGACCTCCTACCAATGGCTTCCATTTACACAGGCCAAGTACACCTATGAAGAAAAGGGAAGAAGTAAGGCTGAAATTTCAATAATATAGAAGATGACTGAATGCAGAAAGCAAATTAAATGACAATAAGCTAGGAGATAAGCAATTTGAGACAAGAAATACAGGATAGAGCATATAGGAGCTTATATTTTAAATACGAGATCAGAGTAGACAACACTGAACAAATGAAATCTAGGAAAGACTTGAAAAGTCAAGCCAGAAGTAGACTAGAAAAACAAAGTCAGTTATAGTAACAGGTAGCTATACTCTTTTAAGCCAAACTCACTCCAGTCATTTATAAGAGAGGACAAAATCCTATTTGCAAAGAGGAACACTGGAAGGGGATGAGATAGCTACCTACTGGGCCAGGTTAAAGCAGCATGGCAGAGAAGCAAACGCACCAGAGACAGCAAAGTACATTGCTCCAAACCAAGTAAAATATTTACTCCACTCTGCAAAATCAACTAATGTCCTCCAAGTTTTACACCATCATTAAGTACATTTAAAAAGTTATTTTTCTTTTAAGTGAAAATGTGCCCAGAAAGTTAGAAGAGACCCATATGTCACTTGGAATTTAGGTGACATCCCGCACACACATTTGGATTTGGCACATGTGGAAATTCCAAACATTTGGAAATAGATACTTTATTTCTCTGTACCACACAATTCAGCTCCACAAAGAAAGAGTTTCAAAGTACAAAGAGAGCCTCCAGGCTTGGGAAAGTAAGCTAACACAATATGAACCAAACCTTACTGACTTTACCCACCCTCCACCCCACCAAGGTTAAAAACCAGCTGAGAGTCAGCCCTCTTCCCTATCTGCTCCTTATAGTGAATAGAAGAACATACTCCAGTGAAAACAAAAAGACCCAGGAAACAGTATGTAATGATAAGAGATGGAAAAATATTCTCAAGTAAATACTGACAGCAGTTAATATGCTAATAGGAAATCTCAGAGAATAGCCATCAGTAATGGGAACAGGACAATGAAGGGTTCCAGTAGCACTGTCATTGGAAAAAAAAAAAAATCAAGAGATTTTTATGATGATTTTACCCTGGAAAATTGTAGTGAGTTTGATTTTATGCAATTATTAGGAGTGAAAAGAACGGATAAGATTCAAACAAAGTTAAGCAAATACATCATAAGGACTCTCTAGGAAAACCAAAAATTTGCACAGTACAAAAAGCAACCATCATTATTAACTCAAGAGTGAACAATGTCTCTATGGCCAAAACGGTGAAAACATTGATTGCAGATTTAACTACAAAGCCCAGTAATCACTTTGGAGGCAAAAGCGGGGAGGAGTACGGGGAGCAAGAATGAGAAATCTAGTGTTATTAGCCACTTTAATAGTATGAAAACAGATAATGCCCACCATTGATGATCAACACACAGTAACAAATTCATATTTACAAATAAAACACACTGCGATCCTCTGAGCCACATTTTTTTTAAGAATTACAGAAGAAAAAATTTAAAGACAACTAAAAGGACCCACACTGACCAACCAGGCCCGAGTCCAGGCAGGAACTCTTCATCTATGTGCCCCCACTCCGCCAGCCATCATCTCTATCTCCAACAACTGACGCTGATCAACTGGGCCATTGCAAAGGTAGGAGCTCTCCGCCTGTTCAATTCTCCAACCCGCCACGGGAAATCTGAACCCGCCAACTGCCCTGACCAACCAGGCAAGCACTCAGGCAGGATCTCTTGGCCTGTGTAAGCCTTCACACCACTACCGGAACTCCACTGCTGCCCATAGCCTGTGACTGGTGGGACCATAGGAACACTGACTATGCCTGCACCCTACCACCACTGGGGCTTCTTACTCACCCAGAACCAAGCTCCAGAATCTGCTGTGGAACCCTGCAGCAAAATTCCCTGCAGAGAGGCTGGGGGTCAGACCCTACCAGCTAATCCAGGAGCTGAGCATCTTGCCAGAACACAGCAAGCTCTCCTACAATAGCTGTAGCAGGAACAAGCTGAACACAGCAGCCAGACCCAGCCAGGCATATCTACACAAGATCAAGATTGGTGGATCTCAACTCAAATTTGAATAGGCAATGGCATCATTTCAACACAGTACAGAAGTCACTGGTATAAAAAATGACAAAGAGAAGGAGCAATATGCAATCTCAGGTCTCGACTCCACCCAGAACAAATACAGGAGACACTACCATGGAAGAAAACAGGAATCATGCAGCCAAAATCTCTGAATTGATTGTATCTGAGGTAGACAGACAAGTGCAGAAACATATAGAGGAACTCAGATCACAGACAACATCTCAGTTAAAAAAGAAATGCATGAAGTAATAGAAGTGGAAAAAAAAACTGCAGAACAGTATACAGCAAATCAGACTAGAAATAGCCTCTGAAGTAAAAAAAGACATCACTAAATTAACAGTATCTAAAAGAGGGGAACAACTGAAGAAAGACAGAGAGATCATAGCATAAACAACTAAAGAAAGGTAGAGAGACCAGAGCAGAAACAATCACTGAAGAAAATAAATAAAAGGATAATTATCATAAAAGACTTAAATGCTATTAAAGAAGACACTGATAAAAAGTTAGAGATTAGAAAAATGGTGGGTTTCCTGAATGAGCAATACGAAAAGAAATAGATTGCATGAAACAATTTCAAAAAGATATACAAGAAAATCAAATCTCAATCATAAGCTGGCAAAACTTTATGAATGAAAGTGAAGATAGAGATTCAGATTGAAGAAACAGTCGCAGCTAGTGAAAGGTAAGAAAGGACGTCTTAAAAACAACTGGGATGCAGGCAAGAAAATTCAACATCTGCAGGATGATGCAAAAATTAACAACGTGAGGTTAGAATCAACCAGAAAGAAGGAGTCAATGTAAATGACATAAAAAGAATACGGGAAGAAGTAATACCAGAACACTTTCCAAATATGAGAAAAAAATTTGACATTCAGTAACTGAGGAACACAGAACTACAAATAACATCAACCTGACTAACAACATACCCAATACACTGAGACATAAAATAGTCAAGATTGCAGAAAGTCAGCAGAAGAACAATATACAGAAAACCACTATAAAAAAATAGATCACATTTAAAGAAAAATCCGTCAGAATAATGGGAGATTTCTCTTCACAAACCATAAAGTCAAGAAGAGCGTGGAACAGAGTGGTTCAAGTCCTCCATGAAAACAGATTCCAGCCCAGATTACTATACTCTGAAAAACTCTATTTCAAGAATGAAAGAGGAAATACTTCCACAACAAGGAGCAACTAAAGAGTTTCATGATGTCACAACCAACCCTACACAGATTACTAAAAACTATTTTAGAGAGGAAAAAAGATGACCTGAACTGCACAAATGAGAACAGAAAGTACTAAGTAAAAGACATGTTAATCATAAGTCAAGCAGCTGGGGAGATAGCTCCGTGGCACAAGTGGCTGCCTGACAAGTAGTGGAAGGCTGTGAGTTCAAAACCCCGGTCCTGCAAAAATAAATAAATAAATAAATAAATAAATAAATAAATAAACTAAGTCGATATATTTCAATTATAACCATCAACAGAAATGGACTCAATTCTCCAACTAAAATAAATAGACTGGCAGAGGAAGCAAGAAAGCAAAGTCCAACAATATGCTGCATTCAAGAAACACACTTAACTCATAAAGAAACTCATAGGCTAAATGCTAAAGGATAGAAAAAAAAAATACTATATGCCCCAGTACCTCAGTAACTCAAAGAAAACAAAAATCAGGGGTAGAAATCCTGTTTGTAGACAGTCTACACTTCAAACAAAGATTGATCAAATGAAATAAAGAAGACCACTACAGACTGGTTAGGGGAAAAATTCAAGATGAAGAGGTAACACTCATAAATATATATGTACCCAACACACGAGCAGCAAGTTATATAGGACAAATCTTAAAGGACATGAAAAATATATTATCCAATAACACAATCTAAACAGGAGATCTTAACAGCCCTTTATCCCAAAAAAAGATAGGTCAAGCTGACAAAAAATTAGTAAAGAAGTTGCAGAACAGAACCAAACTTGGAACAACTGCATTTGGTGGATATACAGAGTATTTCACCCAACCACTTCTCAGTACACATTTATTTCACCTGCACATAGGACATTTTCCAAAATAGAACACATAGTAGTGCATAGTTCATGCTTAAGCATATGCAAATCAGAAATTATCTGATGCATATAATCTGACCACAGTGCAGTGAAACTTAAAATAAAGGACAAAAGAAAACACGAGAACACAAGAAATGCATTGAAATTAAGCAGCACCCTTCACAGCAACCAGTGGGTTACAGATGAAATTAAACAGTATCTACAATTTAATGAAAACTGAAATACAACCTACTGGAATTTATGGGATGGAATGAAAGCAGTTCTTAGAGGGAAATTTATACCTCTGAACTCACAAAATAAGAAAACAAAACGGGAATAAATAGAGATACACACAAAAATAAATAAATACATGCAAAAATCCTCAATAAAATACTTGCCAAGAGAATACAACAAATCATCAAGAAGATTATACACCATGATCAGGTAGGATTCATCCCAGGGATGCAAGGATGGTTCAATGTGCGCAAATCTACAAATATAATACACTATATCAATAGAACCAAAGCCAAAAATCACATGATAGTCTCAATTGACGCCAAAAAGGCTTTCGATAAAGTCCAACACTCATTCATGTTGATATTCCTAGAGAAAATTGGAATAGAGGAACTCTACCTCAATCTGAAAAAAGCCATCTATGACATTCCAATGACTAACATAATTTTTAATGGGGAAAAGCTGAAGTCTTCTACTCTCAGATCTGGTACAAGACAAGGATGTCTTCTACCACCATTCCTATTGAATATAATTCTAGAAGCATTATCTACAGCCATTGTGCAAGAGAGAGAAATAAAAGGGATAAGAATAAGTAAGAAGTTAAACTATCTCTATTTGCAGATGTCAAGATAATCTACTTGGAAATCCCAAAAAACTCCACAAAATTCTACTAGTATTAATATGCCAATTGAAGCCGGGCGTGGTGGCTCATGCCTGTAATCCCAGCACTTGGGAGGCTGAGGCAGGAGGATCGGTGCGAGTTCGAGACCAGCCTGGGCTACAAAAGTGAGCTCAAGGCCAGCCGCCAGCCTGAACTGCATAGTGAGACCTTGTCTCAAAAAGACAAAAAAAAAAAAAATATGCCAATTGACTAGCATATTAGGATACAAAGTCAACACACAAAGTCAATAGCATTCCTCTACACAGACAACAAACACATTGAGAGAAAAATTAGAGAACAGTATCTGTGATAGCACCAAACGAAATGAAATACTTAGGAATTAACCTAACTAAAGAAGTAAAAGATCTTTTAAATGAAACTACAGAATTCTGAAAAAAGAGATCCTAGAGGATTTCAGAAAATGAAAGATATTGTCTGATCCTGGATAAGAAGAAACACTGTGAAGATGGCCATACTACCTAAATTGTTATACAGATTTAATGCAGTTCCTATAAAATGCCATCAACATACCTCACAGACCTGGAGAAATCATTCTGAAAATTTATTTGGAAACAAAAAAGACCTAGAATTGCAAAGACAATTCTGGGAAAGAAAGACAAGGCAGGAATCATTACAATTCCTGACCTAAAGTTCAACTACAAAGCTACAGTGATAAAATCATTATCATATTGGCCAAAAAAACAGATGTGAGGATCAACGGAATTGATTAGAAGATACAGAAGCAAATACATGCTACCTTATCTTCGACTAAGGGGCCAAACATGTTTGCTGGAAGAAACATAGTCTGTTTAACAAATGGTGCTGGAAAAATTGACTCTCCACATGTCAAAAACTAACGCTTGACCCAGGTCTATCACACTACACTAAACTAAAATCAGAATGGATTAAAGATCTAAATATTAAAAGAGAAACACTAAATGTCCTGCAGGAGAAAGTCAGAGGAAATCTTGAAGACATCGAGGTAGGCAAAGAGTTCAGGGACAAAAATCAAAATGCATGTTTAACACTTGAAAGAATCAATAAATGGGACCACCTCTGTCTTAGAGGCTTTTTCATTTCAAAAGAAATTACCAACAGAGTGAAAAGAAAATCCACAAATTTCCAAAAGATTTTTACTAAGAAGTATCCAGACAAAGGTCTTCTATCTAGAATTTATAAAGAACTAAAACCATTAGGATCCCAAAATTCAAAGTTCCAATCCAGCAATGGGCATCTGAGATGAACACACACTTCTCAGAGAAAGAAATTCAAGAAGCCTATAAATATATAAACAAGTGCTGCATATCACTAGCCATTCATGAAATGCAAATCAAAACACCACTTAGATAACATCTCACTACAGAAAGAATGGCTACCATACAGAAATCAACCAACAATAAATGTTGGAGAGGCTACAGGGAAAAAAGAACACTTCTCCACTGCTGGTGGGAATGCAGACTGGTGGAACCATCATGGAAAGCAATGTGGAGACTCCTTAAAAACTAGAACTGGAAATCCCACTCAATTTAGCTATTCCCCTAATACGAATTTTTCCAGAAGACTGAAAACATACCATAGTGACATCTGTGCATCTATGTTCACAGCAGCACAATTTGTGATAGCCAAATCTTGGGAACAATCAAAATGCCAATTAACTGAAGAATGGTTGAAAAGGATGTGGTATTTTCATAAAATAGAATATTACTCAGCAATAAGGAATTATAAACTAGAAGACTTCATATATAAATGGATATATCTTGAACATATACTCATAAGTTAAATAAATCAGACCTACATATCCAAATATCATAGTTTCCCCACTGTGAGGACTAAAAAGAAGAAATTAATTAATTAATTAATTAATTTTGGGTGGTACCAGGAATCAATCTCAGGACCTTGCATTTTCTGCATTGTCAACCCCTATAACTTTTTTAGAAGAGTGACTAAAATACAAAATGCATTTTGAAGAGTTAAAAAAATGTTTATTGAAACAGTGTTTAATTGTTTGACTAATCTTACATAATTATTAATCTAAACAGATTTGATGAAAATATGTAATACAACCATTATTAATTTTTTTTTTTTGCTTTGAATTTCCGTACTATATGTACTTTTGCTTGTTGCTATTTTTCTCTTTGTTTCTGCTATTTTTACTCTTTAAAATAAAATTAAATCTATTTAAAAATAAATAAATAAATAAAATATTAAAGGGAAACATTAAATCTCCTGGAAGAAAACGTGGGAGCAAATCTTGAAGACATTGGGGTAGGAAAAGAGTTAATGGACAAAAATCAAAGTGCACGTGTAACATCTGAAAGAATCAACAGCTAGGACCTCCTCAGGCTAAGATGTTTTTGCACATCAAAAGAAATTACCAACAGAGTGAAAAGGCAACCCACAAAGTTTGAAAAGATTTTAACTAATAAGTATTGAGACAAGGGTCAAACTGTCCACTGCAGTGTGCTCCTGCACTACCTGCCACCAGAACCTGGCCTCCACCCACCCACACTGACTGACCTGGGCCTGTGCCCAGGACCTGCCCTCTGGCATGTGCCCCCGATGGACCAGCCATGGAAACCTGGCCGCCCTATCCCCCACCCCAATGCTGAGCTTCTGGGCTTGCGCCCAGTTGCAGCAAGAAGAATCTAAACACAGCAGCCAGATCCAACCAGGGAGATCTGGAAAGGGTCAATACTAGTGGATCCAGACCCAAATTTCAATAGGCACTAACAGCATAACTTCACCAAAGAGGAAAGGTCATACAAAATGACAAAGAGAAGGAGCAAGAACCAATCACAGTACCAAATCCACCCAGAATAAATACAAGCGACAGTACCACTGTGGAACACTGGAATCAGGCCGCCAAAACCTCTGAATTGGTAGGATCTGAGGTAGACACACAAGTGCAGAAATGTACAGAGGAACTCAGATCAAAGACAATATCTGAAGTGAAAAAGGAAATGCATGAATCAATAGAATCTGAAGTGGATAAACAACTGTAGAAACATATAGGGGAAATCAGATGAGAAATAACTTCTGAAGTAAAAGAATATATCTCTATAGTAGTAACATCTAAAGTAGGTGAACAACTGCAGAAAGGTAGAGAGATCAGAGCAGAAACAATCTATGAACTAGAGAAAGAAAGGATAACTAAAATGAAAAACTTAAATACTACTAAAGAATGCATGGATAAAAACAAATTAAAGAACAGAAAAATGATGGATTCTTTGAGGAATATAGGAAAGAAATAGATCGCATGAAATAGTTTTAAAGAGATATACAAGAAAATAAAATCTCAATCACAAGCTGGTGAAACCATATGAATGAAAATGAAGACAGAATTACAGATATTGAAAACACAGTCACAGCTAGCTAAAAGGTAAGAAATGTCTTAAAAACAACAAGGATGCAGGAAAAAATAATGCAGTATCTGCAAGGCGATGTAAAAATGAACATGAGATTAATAGGAATCAACAAGAAAGGGGTCAATACAAAGGATATAAAAACAATATGGGCAAAGTAATAACAGAAAACTTCCCAAATATGAGAAAACAATCTGACACCCAGGTAACTGAAGCATATATAACTCCAAATAACATCCACTGGATGAAAAACACCCCCAGACATATAATAGTCAAGATCTCAGAAATCAAGCAGAAGAATAATATACTAAAAGCTTCTGGGAGAAAAGAAACAGAACATATTTAAAAGAAACCCCATCAGAATAATGGCAGATTGCCGGGCGTGGTGGCTCACGCCTGTAATCCCAGCACTTGGGAGGCTGAGGCAGGAGGATTGTTGCGAGTTCGAGACCAGCCTGGGCTACACAAGTGAGCTCAAAGCCAGCCTGAACTGCACAGTGAGACCCTGTCTCAAAAAGCAAAAAAAAAAAAAAAATAAAAATAAAAATAATAATAATAATAATAATGGCAGATCTCTTTTCAAAAACCATGAAATCAAGAAAAGCATGGAGCAGAGTGCTTCATGTCCTTCATGAAAACACATTTTGGCCCAGACTGCTATAACCTGCAAAACTCTCTTTCAAGTTTGAGAGAGAAGTCAAATATTTCCAATACAAGAAGCAACTAAAGAATTTCATGATGTTAAAGCCAACCCCACACAGACCACTAAAAAACATTTTAGAAAGAGACCAAAATGACCTGACCTACACAAATGACAAAAGAAAGAACCCACCAAATAGGGCAACCAATTAAATACAGGCGAAAAAGTGGCAAACAGGAGCAAGTAAAAGACATGTCAATCATAATTCAATTATAACCATCAATATAAATGGACTCAATTCTCCAACTAAAAGAAATAGATCAGCAGAGTGGATAAGGAAGCAAAATAAACAATATGTTGTATATAAGAAATGCACTTAACTCACAAAATACCCATAGGGTAAAATAAAGGTGACAGGACAGAAAACAATACTGTGTCCCAGCACCTCAAAAAAATAAAGCAGTGATAGCAATCCTGTTTGCAGATATTCTAAACTTCAAACCAAGATTTATCAAACGATATAAAGAAGGCTACTACATACTGGGTAGAGGAAAAATTCAAGACTATGAGGGAGCACTTATAAATATATGTGCACCCAATATGGGACCACCAACATATGTAAGACAAATCTTAAGAGACATGAAAAATCTACTATCCAATAACACAATCTTAACGGGAGTCCTTAAAAACCCTTTATCCCAAAAAGATAGATCAAGTAGACAAAAAATTAGCAAAGAAGTAGCAGAACTGACCAAGAAATTGGAAAAACTGGACTTGGTAGACATACGTAGAGTGTTCCACCCAACCATTTCTCATTACACTTTTTTTTTCAGCTATATATGGGACATTTTCAAAGTAGACCACATATTAGTGTATAGGTCATGCTTCAGTATATGCAAGAAAACAGAAGTTATCCCATGCATACTATCTGACCACAGTCCAACGAAACTGGAAACAAATGACACAGGAAACCACAAGAACCCCAGAAATACATGGAAAATGAACAGCACCCTTCACAGCAACCACTGGGTTACAGAAGAAATTAAATAATATCTAAAATTTAACGAAAATTCAAACACAACCTACAGACTTTAAGAGGTGCAATGAAAGCAGTTCTTAGAGGGAAATTTATAGCTCTGAACTCACACATTAAGAAAACACAACGGAAAGAAATTCAACAATCCTACAAATAGATGAAGAAATGATCCATTTTGCTAGCCATTTGTAAAATGCAAATTAAAACATTACTTAGATACTATATCACCCCAGAAAGAATGGCTTTCATAATGAAATCAAGCAACAGCAAATGGAGAGGCTGCGGGAAAAATGGAACACTTCTCCACTGCTGTTGGAAATACAAACTGGTGTAACCAGTATTGGAAAGCAGTGTGAAAATCCTTAAAAAACTAGAACTGGAAATCCCATTCAATCCAGCTATCCCCCACTGGGAATTTGTTACAGCCAAATCTTGGAAACAACCAAAATGCCCCTCATCCAAGAATGGTTGAAAAGGATGTGGCACCTTTATACAATGCAACACTATTCAGCTATAAAGAATGATAAACTAGATGACTTCATATATAAATGGATGTACCTTGAACATATACTCATAAGTGATGTAAACCAGACCTACATGTTTAAATATCGTAGTCTCCCTAGTGTAAGATCTCAAACAAAGAAATACAAATGGAGAGATACAACACAGCTGAATAAAAATCAAGGACTTAAGGGTTAAACAATAAAGTGACTGTAAGCAGAAACCATAGGAAGCATGGCAGGGGCAAAGACATGCACTTATATACAGAGAATGAATTAGAAAATGATCCTAGGAACTGTCAAAATGTTTCTGACACTGAAACAATAAAAATATGCTTGAAATGCCTGTCATTCTGATCTTTTAGATATGTGCTGCTTCTAATGTAATTTCAGTTACTACTATACTCTCTCTCTCAAGTAAATGGTTGGTTTATAAGAAAACAAAAAAGGCTATTAAATGAGAGTAACAGCCTAGGAAAATGCCATAGGATTGAGAAGCTACAATTTCACATATACTTAGATTTCTCAGTGTCTCTGTAACAATATGTAACTGCTTTTATCACATTCTATAGAGATTTAGTAGAATATCAATGATTAATAGAAAATATCAATTTCAAGTTACTTCTAAGATGTTTGATACTCAGAAAGACAGTGATGTCATGCTCAAGTACCTATCTCATATAGTAATAGTATTACTAAGCTTTTCTTCTAGAAGGCTAATATAAGTTTACACACCAAAAATTCGAGAAAAAGAAGGGCCACAAGGATAGCCAGTATTTTGGCCCTAGCCATTTAAGGTCAGTGAGGATTCAGGAGATAAGAGAACTTCTGCTATAACATCCTATAACTCAGTGTTTTCCCAAATTTTCTGTTCAAGGAGACAATGGGCTACAGAGAAAGGGGATTTAAGATATACATCTAGAGAGAAAACATCCTCTCAGAATTTCACAGAGAGCAAAGTGGTCAAGCAATGGCTGCAACTCGTCGAGATGGCGCACACGGACAAGAGTTCTACAAAGCACTATCCATGGCTCCAAAGTAAATCCTGAGGGGATTTGACTCACCTTGAGAGATACAAAAGTTACATGTCTTGCTCTATAGGTCTTGCTTAAAATGGTTCTTGACCACCCAGTGGAAAAGCTTAACAACAAGACATAAAATATAAAGCTATATTAGAATGCTGAGCTGTAAAAGGCTTAAATTAATAGTATCCAACATTGTGAGCTTTACCAATAACCCACTGTGATTATCGAACTTTGGATTATACATACAACTACTCTCCCTTTAAATAGAAGAAATTTGTTGTACTGATAATGATTAGAAAAATTGTAACATCTACATGCAGAGTTCTGTATAACTAATAGGAGGAAAATAATATGCATTGTATCAAATGTTGAAATGTACAACTAATGTGTTTTGAAACTGTCATATTGTTATAGATTGCTTTTTCTTATTAAAAGTAATAAAATACAAAATTAATAATAAAAAAAGAAAACAGAACAGGTGCAAATAAATACTCTTGGGCAGCACCTAAACCAACTAGAAAAAGAAGAACAACTGAAACCAAAATAACAAAGATGAGTGGAAATTATAAAAATCAGAGCAGAAGTTAATTCAATCCAGAAAAAGAAAACAATATAAAAAATTAGTGAATCAAAAAGCTCTTTATTTGAAAGATTAAATAAAATTGAAAATCCTTTAGGTAACCTCATCGAAAAGAGGAGAGAAAGGACTCAAATTCAAGCATAAGGAATGAAAAGGGTGAAATTGCTACAGACCAAGAAGAGATACATAAGATCCGTAATAGCTACTTTAAGAATCATTACCCTCACAGAATTGAAGACACAGAGGAAATGGATAGATTCCTAGAAAGATACAAATTACCAAATCTGAATCAAGAAGATATAAAATATCTCAATAACCCAATAACATACAACAAAATACAAAATGTAATAAAAAGCCTACCAACAAAGAAAAGTCCAGGACCTCATGATTTCACCACTGAAATCTACAAGAAATTTAAAGAAGACATAATCCCAATACTCCTCAAACTCTTCAATCAAGTTGAAAAGGAAGCTATCCTTCAAAAATCATTCCTAGAAGCAAGTATTACACTGATAGAAAACCAGAGAGAGGCAACTAAAAAAGAGAACTGCAGGCGAATTTCTCTCATAAACATAGAGGCAAAAATCCTCAATAAAATTCTTGATAATAGAATATATCAAATCATCAAGAAGATTATACACCATGACCAGGTAGCATTCAATCCAGGGATGCAAGGATGGTTCAATATGTGCGAATCTATACATATAATAGACTATATTAATAGAGCCAAAGTCAAAAATCACAAGATAGTCTCAACTGATGGAGAAAACACTTTTGACAAAATCTAACACATATTCATGTTGGGAGTCCTACAGAATACTGGAATAGAGGGCCTGTACCTCAATCTGATAAAGGCCATCTGTGACAATCTAATAGCTAACATAACTGAAAATGGGGAAAAACTGAAGTCTTTTACTCTCAGATATGGTACAAGACAAGGATGTCCTCTATTACCACTGCTATTCCATATAGTTCTAGAATCATTAGTTACAACCTTAAGAGAGAGAAATAAAAGAAAAATACATAAAGAAGTTAAATTATTATTATTTGAAGATGACATGATCATCAACATGGAAGACCCAAAACACTCCACCAAGAAGTGACTACAATTAATAAACAAATTCAATAGTGTAGCAGGATACAAAGTGAACACACAAAACTGAATAGCATTCCTCTACACAGATAACAAACACACTGAGAGAAAAATTAGAGAAATAATACCACTTACAATAGCCGTGAAGAAAATGATATACTTGGGAATTAACCTAACTAAAGAAGTAAAAGACATGTTCAATGAAAACTACAGCAGTCTGAAAAAAAAAAAAAAGGGAGATCCTAGATGATTTCAGAAAATGGAAAGGTATTGGCTGTTCCTGGATAGGAAGAAGCAACAGTGCAAAGATGGCCATACTCCATAAATTGTTATACAGATTTAATGCAATTCCTATAAAATATCATCAAGATACCTCACAGACCTGGAGAAATCATACTGAAAATTTATTTGGAAGGAACAAAGACCTAGAATTGCAAAGACAATCTGGGAAACAAAAACAAGGCAGGGGTATTACAATTCCTGACCTAAAGTTCAACTACAAATCTACAGTGATAAAATCAGCATGGTATTGGCAAAAAAAAAAAAAAAAAAAAAAAAGAGAGACCTAAAGATCAATTTAATAGAGGAGAAGATGGAGAAGCAAATACATACACACTCAGCCACCTTATCTTCGACAAAGGGACCAAACATGTTTACTTGAAGAAAGATAGTCTTAATGGTGCTGGAAATACTCTCTACATGCTGAACAATAAAATTTGACCCAGGTCTGTCACCATGCACTAAATTAATACTTGGGAATTAACCTAACTAAATGGCTTAAAGATCTAAATATTGAAAGAGAAACATTAAATCTCCTAGAAGAAAAAGTGGAAGAAAATCTTGAACATACTGAGCTAGGCAAAGAATTCATGAACAAAAAGTCAAAATGTACGTTTAACATATGAAACAATCAACAAATGAGAACCCCTCCAGCTGAGAAGTTTTTCATGTCTAAAGAAATTACCAACAGAGGGAAAAGACAACCTACAAATTTCCAAAAGATTTTAACTAGTAAGTATTTAGACAAAGGTCTTCTATCTAGAATTCATAAAGAACTAAAAACCTTTAGGGTCCCAAAATTCAAAGACCCAATCCAGAAACGGGCATCTCAGATGAACACACAATTCTCACAGAGAGAAATTCAACAATCCTACAAATACATGAAGAAATGCTTCACTTCGCTAACCATTTGTAAAATGCAAATTAAAACAACATTTAGATATCATCTCAACCCAGAAAGAATGGCTTTCATAATGAAATCAAGCAACAGCAAATGTTCAAGAGGCTGTTGAAAAACGGAAAAACGGAACCAACCCTTCTCCACTGCTGCTGGAAATGCAGATTGGTGTAACCATTATGGAAAGCAGTGTGGAGATCCTTAAAAAACTAGAACTGGAAATTCCATTCAATCCAGCTATCCCCCTACTGGGAATTTTCCCAGAAGAACTGAAAACATCATACCATAGTGATATCTGTGCACCTATGTTTATAGCATCACAATTTGTAATGGCCAAATCTTGGAAACAACCAAAATGCCCCTCATCTCAAGAATGGTTAAAAAAGATGTGGTATTTTTATACAATGGAGTATTACTCAGCTATAAAGAATGATAAACTAGATGACTTCATATATAAATGGATGCATCTTGAAGATATATTCATAAGTGAAATAAACCAGACCTACATTTTTAAACATCATATAGTCTCCCTAGTGTATAAACTCAAATGAAGAAAAACAAATGGAGAGGCATAACACAGCTGAATGGAAATCAAGGACTTAAGGGTCAAACAACAAAGTGACTGCAAGCAGAAAAAATAGGAAACATGGCAAGAGCAAAAACACGCATAGGATGAATTAGATGATGGTCCTAAGTACCTCCAAAAGGTTGTCACACTGAGGATAGCAATGTGTAACGTTAAAACTAAGCTAGGGGCTGGGGAGATAGCTCCGTGGCACAAGTGCCTGCCTGGCAAGTGCAAGGTTGTGAGTTTGAACCCCAGTCCCACCAAAAAAAAAAAAAAAAAAACTAAGCTAGCAATGCCTGTCATTCTGGTCTTTTAGATGTGTGCTGCTTCTAATGTAATTTCAGTTACTGCTATATTCTCAAATAAATGCTTGGTTTATAAGAAAACAAAAAAGTGTATTAAATAAGAGTAAGAGACTAGGAAAAATACCATAGGATTGGCTGGCTACAATTTTATATATGCTTAGATTTCTAAATTTCTGTGTAAAAATGTGTAATTTTATCACATTCTATAGAGACTTATTAGAATATCAAAGATAGATAATACCAATTCCAAGTTAAGTCTATGATGTTTGATAGTTAGAAATACGGTGATATTAAGCTAAAGTACCTATGTTATAGAATAATAGTATCACTGGGCTTTTCTTCTGGAGGGTTAAGAATATAATTTACAGACCATAAATTAGAGAAAAAGAAGGGATACAAGGATTGCTAATATTTTGGCCCTAGCCCTTCAAGGTCACTGAGGACTCAGGACATAAGAGAACCTGTGTAGTAACATCCTGTAACTCAGTAGTTCCCAAATCTTCTGTTCCGGGGCTACAGAGAAAAGGGACTGAAAATAGATAGTGTGCCAAAGGAGAGTCATCTAGAGAGAAAACATTCTCTTAGGCTTTTACAGAGAGCAAACTGGCCAAGCAATAGCCATGACTCATCCAGATGGCTCACGTTGACAACAGTTGTACCAAGCAACGTATATGGTTTGAATGTAAATCCAGAGGGGATCTGACTCTCTTTGGGAGATGAAAAAGTTACATGTTTTGGTATACAGGTCTTTCTTTAAATTGCCCTTAACCACCCAGCAGAAAAGTTTAACCATGAGACATAAAATGTAAAGCTAGATTAGTATGCTGAGCTATAAAAGGTATGAATCAACAGCTTCCACCATTACCAGTTTTGCCAATAAACCATTGCAATTATGAAACATTGGATACAACTACTTTCTCTTAGTTCAATGAGAGCAACTTTTTTGTACCAATAATGATTAAAAAATTATAACATCTACACCCTGTGCTCTATATTACTTCTAGGAAGACAAAAATATGCATTGTATCAATTATTGGGAATGTACTACTAATGTGTTTTCAAACCGTCACATTGTTATTTCTTCTTAAAAGTAATTTAAAAAGCGAAAAATAAAAATAAAGGCAACTGCAGGGTTTAGGGTATGCGCTTCCTGAACATCGTACAGGCAGGCTGTTGCCAAGTGATGGCTGTTCAAGGAAAGCCAGCCTGACTCATCTGCTTGTGGACTGTATGTAGCTGCTTTTACACAACAGCAAAATAGTTGTGATAGAAATTATAAAGGGATCAAAAGCTAAAATATTTACTACCTGCCCTGAACAAGGAAAAATAAATATCAATGTTGCTCAAAACCATGCTTAAGCATTACTTTCACATATAAAACATTAAATATTTCAGAAAGGATAGGACCACTGTACATTATACACACAATTCTTCTAGATATTGTTTTCCTCTTTTTTAATGTTGCCACATTCTAAGTAAAAAGCATTTATAATTATATCAAATTAACTTCAGAAATCCATCTTTTCTCTCAAATTATAAATGAGAAACTTAGGGTGTTTAGGGTCTTTCAACTTTCCTTTTTCTTTCTCTAATATATTCGGAATATTTTTATTTTCTTCATTGGTTAGCTTTATCTGTCTTTAACAGCCAGGCATGATGGTTCATGCCTCTAACACCAGTACTCAGGAGGCTGCGGCAGGAGTATCACCATGAGTTTAAGGTCAAGTTGGGCTACACAGTGATTTCCAGGCCAGCCTAAACTGAGACCTTATCTCAAAAATAAATTAATTCAATTAATACTTAACAAAGATAAAAATATTGGGAAAAAACATAAAGGTGAAAAAAAATACTAATTTGAGAAATGTCAAAATGATCCTGATGAAGATGTGCAGCAGGCAATTAAAAATGAAAGAATGGCACTCAGAAGGGAGAATATTCACTTATTTAAAAAATGTACATAGATAATACTTGGAGGTCAAATAGTATATAAAATATGTAAAATTAGTGCTAAAAAAGAACAAATATATGAGCATTTGTGTTCAGTTATTCATTACCTTATGTACCTAGATCCAGAGGTTATAACTGTAAGAGTACAGTCCCAGCTTTTAGGAAGATTACAGTTTATTGGGCTTTAAGGAGAGAAAATTACCTTCAATATTTTTATAATCACTCCTATTTACCTTACATAAAACCCACCATGGAGTCTTGCACTTTCTTGCCTACACACATTCTGGTCAGCATTTCACTGCCCTCTCCTCCAAAAGGATCTTCTATAAACTTTCCACTGCACAGTCATACCATCATATGAATGTGTTCAGTCTTTATCAGTTTCTATTAATTAGTCTGTAGAACCAAATTCCTTGATGTTCTCTGAATCCTGGACACTCTATTTCTTTATACATTCTCTCAATGATGAGCTCATCCATGCCCATAACTTCAACTTCTACATAAAAGTGGTAGGTGCCAAACATATATCTCCCAAGATTGGCCAAGCTCCAGCCTGACATCTCAAAATAGATTCCCAAATATGAGCAAATGACATTCTTCCTTAGATCTTATGTATTTCTTTTCTCTGAAAGTGCTATCCTTCCAGGTCTGGGAGACAAAATCTAGGATTCATCCATTAAATTTATTTCTTCTCCCCATGTGAATCTGTCCATTCCCTGCTTATACTGCAACCAAAGCAGACCATTCGTTCTTCTCATCTGTGGAATGTTCTCAAAACACTCCAGATCCTTCCCTCAGACACAGGCTTGGCATCATATGATTGCTTCATTTCAAAGTTTGTTCTTTCTCCCTCGCTTCCAGTGACTTTTCATAATTCTCTTCCTGCCTTAATATCAGTATCTCTGAAGACCAACTCAAACACCTATTCATCTTATATGCGATTGTTCCCTACTTCTCTAATCAAAATTTACTTCAAGCCCTGTGTGATATTACTCACACTTGAATGATACCTGATACTTTCTTGTAGTTCTGTGATTACAGGCTGTTTCTTTTTTAGATTATGGAAAATATTTTTGTAACATATTTGCTTTACTCCTCCACCAGAGAACTCAAGTCAGCATAATAAATACAACTTGAGTTCCACAAGGGCTAAAGTCAACTGCTGAGGAAATGATACATAGAAAAAGCAGATCATATTTACATGTAATAAAAATAGTTAGGACTTGAGTAAATGCAAGACAGGAAAACTGAATTAGCAGACAGCAGGAAATACTCATGCATCATTATGTAAATAGTTACCAGATAGCTTTATGAGGGCTCAGAGAAACTGAGGTGCATGGAGCTGCAGAGGGAGTTGTACCCATAGGGAAGAATTCACATGGACATGAAGAGCACAGAAACAGAGGTGTATAGCTCCAATGGGAGTTCAAATTCAGCAACAGAGTTCTTGAAGGAGGGTTAAAACCTGTAGGTGGGCCCAGTGAGTGGAGGTATACTGTTAGGCCCAGAGGGGTGTAGGCTGAGGCCCAACAGGAAGATCCTCAAAGCATGAAGACGACAGGTGGTAACTTTGGGGAACTAGTCTGCCTGGAAGACTCCAGGTACATTATGGTGAGGTGCAAAGAGAGGTCTCAGGGGAACTAATTTACAAACAAATCCCTAATTTCTGAATTGTTTTGTGTATAGCTGTAGTATTTGCTCCTATAATCTAAAATGCAAAAGCAATAGTTACCAAAGTTTTTCAGTTTCTAAATTTCCCTTGCTGTTATTAGTACTGCTAATTGAACTACTGTTACTAGAATACCATATCTGCTTTAACCACATGTTCTCCTTTCGGTAATGATAACAGGAGATGGTTGGATAACAAATTCACCAAAACCTATACTGAAGGGTGGAGGACAGTGTCAAACAGAAAGCAATATCCCACTCTCAATAGAGAAGGTAAAATCTTGGGGCAAAATGAAATGAGAATCTCTGACATAGAAGAGACACCTAAAAATAGTCTCATTACAGACAGATTCTGTTTGCGCAGATACAACTTCCTACTATCAAACATTCACCAAAAAGTATCACAGAAATAAAAATAAAATGTTCTCTCTGAAATAGAAAATGACAAAAACAAAAGGGCAAAATACAACCCCAGGCCCTAGCCACCCAGAAAAAATTCAGCAGACACTGATATAGAACAAACACATAGTCACACACCTGAAATCTCTCAGGTAATAGCAACTGAAGTAAAGAAACAACTGCAGAAGGGTATAGATGAAATCAGATCAGAAATAATCTCCCAGGTTAAAAAAAAAAA
>PVJA010001743.1:58410-71558 GCA_004027025.1 Myocastor coypus | reverse complement strand
TAACAACTCCAAATAACATCGACACAACTGAAACTACACCCAAACATATAATAATAAAGATTACATAAATTCAGCACAAAAACAACATACTAAAACCATTAAAGAAACAGAACATATTTAAAGGAAAAAGCCATCAGAATAACAGCAGATTTCTTCTCATGTACCATCAAGTTAAGAACAGCATGAAAGGAAGTATTTCCAGTCCTACTAGAAAATAAATTCCAACCCGCAAAAAATATACTCTGCAGAACTCTTCGAAATGGAAAGAGTTTTTTGGAATATTTTACTTTAATGGAAAAGTAAAATATTTCCATGAAAAGGAACAAAAAAGATATTTATGATGACCAAACCAACCCTTCACAGACTACTAAAATGATATTCTAGAAAGGGATCAAAGTAATCACAAGACAACTGAAAGAACACACCAAACATGGCAAAAAATTAAATATAAGAGAAAAGTAAGGAACCAACAACAGGAAAATAATATGACAAACATAACTCAATAGAGATCAATTATAACCACCAATGTAAATAGACTCAAATCACCACTCAAAAGACATAGAGTAGATTAAGAAACAAAATTCAATAATATGCTATATATAAGAAACATGTTTAAACCAAAAAGAAACTCATAGACTGAAAGTCAGAAGACAATAAATAATAGTAGATGCTCCAGGAACTCATAAAAAAGGGATAGTTACCCTGTTCTCCTATGATCTGAACTTCATGAATGAACAAAATAAAGGTCACTATATACTGGTTATCGGAAAAATTCAGGAGAAAGTAGTAACAGCCATGAACATGTATGACCAAATATGGGAGCATATATGACAAATTTTAATAGCCATGAAAAATCTAAAAATATCACAATCTTGACAAGGGATCTTAATACCCCTTGTCTCAAAAATACATGCTGAGAAGACAAAAAATTAGCAAAGAGGTAACAGAACAAAACCAAACTTTAGAACAAATGGACTTAATGGACATATACAGAATGTTCCACCCTACAACAACACAATACACATTCCTTTCACCTGTATATACAGCATTTTCTAAAATAGACCACATACTAGTCTATACATCATCCTTAAGTATATGTGAGAAAACGGAAATTATACCATCCACATTATCTGATCATAGTGCAATGAAACTGATAATTAACAACAGAAGAAACCACAAAAAATCCAATACACATAAGAAAAATAAATAATACCTTACTAAGCAAACAAATGGGTTACAAATGAAACTAAACAAGAAATTAAGTAATATCTATAATCTAAAGGAAATTCAAACACAACTTACCAGAATTTGTGGCATGCAATCAAAGCAGTTCTCAGAGGGAAATATATACAAGTGAATTCACACATTAGGAAAACAGAACAAGAAAAAATACTCTCAAGTTGCACCTTAAACTATTAGAAAAATAAGCATAAACCAAGCCCAAAGCCAAAAACTAAAAAAAAATCATAAAGATTAGAGCAGAAGCTAATGTAATTGAGACAAAGAAAACACCAAAAATTAATCTAAATATGGTTCTTTGAAAGATTAAGTAAAACTGATAAAACCCTAACCAACCTCATCAAAAAGAGGAAAGAAAAAAACTCAAATTCAAGCAATAAGAAATGACAAGAGAGAAATTACTTCAGATTTGGTGAAAATTCAGAAGGTCACAATTAGCTATTTTGAAAATCTTTACTCTCACAGAGTCGAAGAAGAAATGGACGATTGCTAGATATGTGTGAATTACCAAAACTGAATTAAAAAGATAATAACCTAATAGCAACCAATGAAATTGAAAATATAATAAAAAACTTAGCAACAAAGAAAATCACAGGTCCCAATTGATTTACAGCTAAAGTTTAGAACAAATTTAGAAATTTGATTTCAATAATTCTCAAACTCTTCAATAACATTAAAAAGGAAGTTAATACTCCTAAAATCATTCCTGGAGGTGACTATTATAAAGATACTAAAATCAGAGAAAGATTCAATCAAAAAAGAGAATTATAAGACAAACTCCTCCATGAATATAGATGCAAAAATTCTCAATAAAATACTAGCAAATAAAATACAGAAAATCATCAAAAAGTTTATGCACCATGTCCAGGTAAGATTCATCCCAAGAATACAAAGATAGTTCAATATATGCAAATCTATAAATATAATACACTACATCAATACAGCCAAATGTAAAAATCACATGATCATCTCAATAGATGCCGAAAAAGCTTTTGACAAAGCCCATCGCTCATTCATAATCAAAGCCCTACAGAAAATTGGAGCAGATGGCCTTCACCTGAATCTGGTAAAAGCCATCAATGACAAATGAACAGCCAACATAATTTAAATGGATAAAAACTGCAAACCTTTAGTTTCCAATTAGATGCAACTTAATGATGTCCTCTATTACCACTCCTATTCTGGAATCATCAGCTAGAGCCATTATACAAGAGAGAAAAATGAAAGGAATAAGAATAAGTAAAGAAGAAGTTAAACTATCATTATTTGCAGATGACATGACACTTTCATTGAAAGAACCAAAAAATTCCAAGAACCTCCTAGAATTAATAAACAAATTCAGTAGCATAGCAGGATACAAAGTCAATACCCAAAATCAATGGCTTTCTTCTACACAGATAACAAATTCAAATTCACATAATACACAGTTCTGAGAGGAAGAAATACACATGTCAAATACATGAAAAATGTTCATAGCACTGGTCATTTGAGCAATGTGAATTAGAAAACATAGAAATACCATCTCACCCTAGAAAGAATAGCTATCATTAAGAAAACAACTAGTAACAAATGGTAGAATTGCTGTGGGGAAAAAGGAATAGTTCTCCACTGTTGGTGGGAATATAGATTGGAACAACCACTATGGAAATCATTGTGGAGACTCCTCAAAAACCTAGTACTGGAAATTCCATTCAATGTAGCTATTCCCCTTTTGGATATTTTCCCAAAAGAACTGAAAATATCATATAGTGATATATGTTCACCCATGTTTATAGCAGCACAATCCATCACAGCCAAATCTTAGAAACAACCAAAATGCCCATCACCTGACAAATGGGTGAAAAAGATGTGGTATTTTTGTAACAATGGCATATTATTCAGCTATAAAGAAACATAAACTTGAATCCTTTATAGGTAAGTGGATGCAACTAGATTTTATACTCATAAATGAAATAAATCAGAACCATGTGTACATATCATATTGTTCCCTAGTGTAAGAACCTAAAAGAGTAAGTAAAACCTGAAAGGTATCATAGATATAATAAAACAGAAAGAAACTTAAGGATTAAACAATAAAGACGAGATGAGGGAGAAAACATAGGAAAAAGGGAAGAAAAAACATGCAACTTTATATACAGGATGTCTGAAATGATTGTACTAATAATTTCCATCAGTTTTTTTAATAGCAGTTAATTTTCACCTTACTCTACATGCTAATATCTGCTGATACCTACACTGAGGACAGTAACATGTAATATGAAAGTCATGCTTAAATACCTCTCATCTTATCTTGTAAATGTGTACTGTGTCTAATGCTTTATCAATTATTACTCTACTGTCTTAAAAATAAATTTTAAGTAAATAAATAAATAAATAATAAGTAAAAAAAGGAAAATTGTTTTCTTGAAAGTAAGAATATTCAATTATTTTTCCAATCTTGAATAACTGTATCTGTTAATCTGAGCAACAGATCTGATGATAAAAATAGATAGCAACCATGTTAATTAGAGATTCTTGTTTTGAAAATCTGTAACTTATCTATTGTTGTATGTTACCCTGCTAACTGTCTTTGTTTTGGCTATTTGTTTTTACACTTCAATAAAATAAAGTCAAATGTAAAAAAAAAAGTAAAGGTTTATTGAAAGCAAACATCAATGTTCAATTATTTGACCAATCTTCCATACTCTATCTGTTAATCTGAACAACAGATTAACAGATAAAAATACATAATATGAAGAACATTATTAATTTTCTATTCTTGTTTTGAAACTCTGTATTATATATATTGTTGTTTGTTGATCTGTTTCTTTGTTTTGCTGTTTTTTTGTTTCCACTCTTTAAAATAATTTTTTTAAAATCAACTTTATCCTATTTACAGGGACAAACTCATGGTCAACATACTATATCCCAAGTTAAGCAGAAATAATAGGCAGTGAAACAAAGCTAGGCCCTTAAGCGAGTCAGTACAAATGAAAACACATTACAAACTGTGACTGGAAGTCCATTTATCGAAGATCAGGCCTCAACAATTAGACCTACATAACTTCTCAAGGGACAAACAATGTATTTTAATTGATATTACCTGGTCCAAAAAGTCTAGGTAGGCATCAGCCACCTTAGTTACTGACCTGGACATCCTGGCTCATCTTTTCCAAAAAAGGTCCTTATTCTTTCCATATGTACTTGCTATGTGATCTGTTTCCTTATGAATCAACATTACCTAAGCAACTATATTTACGCTGTTAATCACAGTTTTGGTTGATTATAGTTTTCTCCCACATTGTACCCACCTCACAATTTTGCTCTACAAAACTTTCTCTGTACAGGAGTTGTCAGCAACTCATTAACAGGTCTCCTCCTATTTCTCTCATGTGCTCTCTCCCTTGTTGTAGACAGCTAAATTAGATAAAAATATTATAGGCAGTCAGATAGGGCCAGGCCCTCTAGGACAATATCGAAAGCAACTTGACTATGTAGCTTTGCAAGGGACAGGCACCTGTGGGCCAGACCTTGAAACAAAAGAGTAAGAAAATGCAGCTGCCCACTCAAAGTTAAGTATCAAAGTTAAGTATATTCTAAATGACTATCATAACCCTAAAAGAGCCTAAAGGAGCCAGAAACTCAACCCCAACCAAAAGAACCCCTATTCCATATTCATGCCTGTTTGCTATGTGACTTGCTTCCCAATTTGCTCCCGATTTAATGAATTTTACCTCAATAGTGATGCTTGTAATCTCATTGGTCAACCATGACTTTGTCCCACCTCATGACCACCTACGCAAGTTCCTCTAGTTTCACCTCAGGTCTACCTTATCACATGGTTTTGCCCTATAAGACCCCTAAAGAAAGACAATTTCAAGGGAAACCCACTCAGGCCCCCCTTGGTTCCCCGCTTGGACAGAAGCTTTCTTTCCCAGTAAAGTTTCTTTTCTAAACCTCCGTCTCGTTCCTAAAATTCATTCTTCGATTTTGGAGAACACAAACTCGTGCAAGTGTTTTTCAGGTTAAAAGATCAGTTTTTCTTCCTGCATCACCCTCAGTAAATTTTTCCTTCTCTTAATCTCTGTTGTTCCTTAGAATCCATTCTTTGATTTTGGGGAACCTGAACTCTTGACTTCATCTGGAGTGACTGGTTGGGAAATACATTTATTTCCTTTATATCATTTGTAGGTACAGTATCAAAAACTCTAAAAAAGTTTGCAACCACACACATACTGCCCAAGATATTCCTATAATACCCTCAGACACCTCTAAAATGTAATAAGTACAACAATCAATTCCAATGCCAAAGCATATTTAGCCTAATAATTTCCAGCTCAACATTGTGAGAATATATGTGAAAATTGTCAGCTAGAGATTATAGCCCATTTCACCAAAAAAAGGGTCATCCATCTAACTGTTTTGTTTTATAGATGAACACACTGAAGTCCCAACTAAACTGACTACCCCAGGTCACAATATTAGCCACAGAGTCAAAATTGCAGCATAATGTTCCCAGGTTTTGGTCTAGTGAGCAGGTGTAAAATAGAAAGGCTCACATGCGTGCATAGTGAGAATGACTAGAATTCTTCACTCACTGGGAGAGGCATGTGGCTCACCCTCCCTAAAATAAGGAAATGTACTCGTGTGTCTTAGGCCACAGCCCTGAACCAGATGGCACCAAAGTGTTATGCCAGAAAAAAACACCCTTGCTTCTCTGGCAGGATTCCTGTGTCCTTTTAATAGGAGCCCAACAGGGTCCCATCTCTGAGGAAGCCAAAAGCAACAATCCACTTCTCAAGGCCATCTGAACACTCTTACAAGTAAAGAATATTTTAAAATGCAAACATTCTGTAGTTTCTAAAAAATTGTAAAAGCCCAGGATTAAAGAGCAAAGAAAAAGAAAAAGAAAAAAACAAAAAAAAACCAAGAAAATCACAGCCACAAACATGATTAACATACTGGAAGGATTCTGAGTAGTCACTCCCTAAATTCTTAACATTCCTAAAAGAACAAACATTTTTCTCTGTGATCTTCATGAGAGCAATGTATTTGCTAAAACTAATCTTAGACAATACTCACATAAAATAGTTACGTTTACCAAAGTTTCTATTAAATGCTAGGTTTTTTAGTAAATATTCAATAACCACAGTGAAAAATTAGATTAAAAAAAGAAAGCCAATGATTATTTCTCTGACTGCCTCATATTAGCTCATCCTGTGTGCATTTGCTAATGAGCACAGGAGACAAATTTTTACTACTTCTGCTTTCTGACATTCATGTATCTAACAGAAAACTATTAGTAGAAAATATAGCCAGAGGAATAAGCTCTACTAATGAGTCCAGATTCTCAAAAGCAATTCGCCTATAAGTTCTTAAATATGAATTTTACCAGACCCAAAATGTGCTTTTAGGAGTTTCTTAAAACCCAAAGTCAGTCTTTAAATGTGGCAATAAAAAGTGCTTTTATAATAAGTGCTTTTGTATATTGCACTATCATTCACAAACACTATGCCCAACATGAAATTCCACATCTAATACATTAAACCAATGTTAATAAATGACTAACTTTGAGCACAATAAACCTGTAGTCATATAGACCTCACCTGCCTACAATTTTATTTGGTTTGTATTACTTGGAGACCACAACCTCTACAGTTCATGTGCTATCTGCAAATAGATGCTCCCAGATTAAAAGAATACTGGTATTCATTCCTCCATTACATGAAAAGAACTCTAGGCCTTTAAAAAACAAAAAGCAATTGAAGCTTTATTCCATATTCAGTTCTATAACACTAGACATTTTATGCCTTGTCATCTATTTTTGAGATTTGAATTAAGAGATTTTTGAAAAAAAAAAAAACAAAACAAAACAATTGACCTATCCCTTGAATCAATAACCAATGTATGTGAGCTATTACTATCCATAGCTAAATTAGAAATATTGTAGTAGGCAGTCAGACTTGAATAGGCCTTGGAAAGGTCAATTTAGAGGATAGCTATTTCTGGAGGCACATTCACTGAAAGAAAGGCTCCAAGAAAAGAGGAACTGCTCAACCACATATGTCTTCTAGGTGATTTATACTCTAAATAGGCATCAATCTCTTTAGGTGGGGAACCACAGGTCTTTATCCCACTCCGATCCCTCCCAAGAAAGTCCTTGTCCTTCCCTTGTGTACTTGCTACATGACTTGCTTCCTCATTCAAGCTCCATTTTATCAATGTTACTCTAGCAACTGTGCTTATAATGTTATTGGTTGACCATAGTTTTATCTCATCTCATACCCATCCTATGATTTTTCCACTGGATCAATATTGCCTAAGAGACTATACTTGTGATCTTACTGATATACAGTTCAGTCTATCTTGAATCTGACTCACCTCGTGGCTTTGTTCAATAAAGCACTCTTGAGAAGTGGGGTCAATGGGCAACTCAATTTCTAGACCCTCTTATAGTCCTCTTATAAGTTGTCTCTCTTTAAATTCTTCCTACTCTTAACCTTCACAGTTCTAGAATGTATTCCTTGATTTTAAAGAACTTGAACTGTGTTCAAGATATTTAGCAGATGGGGGTTTCTTTCTTAATTGTCTAATTGTCCTATTAGATAATAATGGGCTAAGCATGTATATCCAAGCCACAGTAATAGCCTCAGACCTTGAATCAAATAAAAATCTCATCCAATTAAGGGTCCTACTGCTGTAGGAAGCTGCATTAGATAGAAATATTATAGGTAGATAGGGCAAGGCCCTCATAGAGCCAGTATAGAAGCTAGGATGCCTTGCAACTGAGAAAGACAAGACACTCACACTGTGGGCCAGACCTCAAGACGAAAGATCTAACAAATGCTTACCACCCCAAAAACAAGTATTCAGGATTGATAATCACTTCTAGGAAGTCAGGAAGAGTCACTACTCCACTCCAACAAGATAAGCTTCTACTCTATATTAAATGCCCACTTGTTATGTGACTTGCCTCCATACTTGGCTCTAATGTTCTTGTAACCTTATTGGTTGACCATAGTTTTGTCCCACCTCATGTGTGAGTTCCATGTTTTCCACCTTAGATCTGCCTGGTTTTGTTCTATAAAAATACCTAGAGATCTGGGAAGTTTGATACCTGGTCCCACAAAAATAAATAAATAAAAAATAATAATAATTCTATAAAAGATTCCTGGGTAAACTGCTCAGGTCTCCCTTGCTCCTTCTCTCTTGGACAGAAGCTTTCTTTCCCCAAATAAATATATTCTGATCTTCACCTCCATTGTTCCTAAAATTTATTCTTTGGTTTTAGACAATACAAACTGATCCCAGGTATCTTTCAGTTTGGGAGTTTCATTCCCTTACATCACTATTCGTTAATAAAACAAGTTTATAAAAAAAAAAAAATGATTACATCTTGTTTCTCATATACTACCCATTACTGTGTACTTTTATAAGTGTGTTTCACAATTTCAGCAGTGCACACATGCCAAAAAGTCTCTTTTCTAAATTATAAGTGCAAAAGTTCATACTAAAATAACTATATAATAGAACCAGGAAATATATAATTAACAAATTTATGAATTATGATGACTTTAAAAACAAATGTGCCTACCAGATATAATACATTGTTTGCTAGATAAGGAAATAAATTATGTATTTATTTCCTTATTGATAAGCACTATTAACACTTTTATACAGATGAGAAAAATAAGGTTCAGAGAGGCAGTATACCTTCTACAAGGTCAAAGAGGCAGGTAAACCCAGGAACTGCACCATCCATATCCACATGCTAAAGACTTCAAACCCTTCCACCTCCCTTCAAAATCAAAACCCACTCAATAAGTGAAATAATTTCCTTCAACTGATAAAATTAAGTATGAGTTAAATTTCCAGAAGTGTGAGAGACCTTAATACTCATATTTCATGGTATAAATGTAAGCTTGGTGAATACTTCTAGATACTAAGCAACAAAGGGACATGGGTGATATTCTCAACAATCTTTTTTTTTTTTTTTTTCCGCCCAGTACCAGGGATTGAATTCAGGACCCTGAGCTTGCCAAGTAAGTGCTTATTCTAACAAGCTATCTCCCTGGCCCTCAACAATCAAATATTAAAACTCAGTGGAAGGATGTGTTAATGCTAAATGCCAGGATGGATGGAGATAAGCAAGAAGAAAATGTGTACCAAAAGGTGAAATCAAACTAGAGAAAATGGTAGACAGGGTTAAAGCCTAGAGTAAACTCACACTTGTGTGGTAAATTGGGACAAAGAACTACTAAAATGTGGCAAATGTTACAAAGTTTATTTGCTCAGTTTTTGGTGTTAAATAAAGGGAGGAAATGTAGTACAGTCTGACTTCATGGTATATTACAGGATTATGGTCTGAGAATAAATTTAACCATGCAAGCTAGGGTTTAAGAACACATAAAATAGAGTAGCAATTCTCAAAATTGGTTCATTGACTTTTGGGGGATACCAAAGGCCTTTTCTGGGTACTAATGGGCAAAGCTATTTTCATAATAATAATTTCATATATTGCACAGTATTTCCTTTATTTAACCACTGGTGGCAAAGAATGGAGTGTGCACATGAATGAGACACCAAACCATACAGTCATTTCATTGTTAAACATGACCTATTTTGAATTCTAAGCAAAAGCAAAAAGCTAAGCATTTTCATTTAAGAAGATTTCCAGAGAAGCAATGAAGATTGTAAATTTTATTAAAATTCAGCCACTGAATTTATATCTTTTCATATCCTATGTGACAAAACAAGATGTAGGAATAAAGCTCTTACATATGATTCCGATGAAGAAGGTATGGCATGGCAAATCTGGAGAAATGAGTGCAGCCTGTCATTGCCAAGATCCCAGGGCATCAGCAGTACCAGACAATTCTCTGGAACTGACGTATAAAACTACTGGAGTTTCCCACCAGCTATGAACAACAGAAACGAGACTGGACCACAAGGAG
Source organism: Myocastor coypus (assembly GCA_004027025.1). NCBI lineage: Eukaryota > Metazoa > Chordata > Mammalia > Rodentia > Myocastoridae > Myocastor > Myocastor coypus. The sequence goes on along the minus strand of PVJA010001743.1, from coordinate 61,386 downwards.
CTGCTGTTGTGACTGTTCACAGCAGCAACTCTGCACCTTCTGGATAGAGGGCACTTTTATTTTTGCTTTTATTCTTTTATTCTTCCCTTATCCCTTTATCTCTCATTTTTCAAATAAGCTTTGGCACTGTATTTGGCATATCTCATCCAAATCTTTGAGGTAAGAAGGATCTGAAATACTTTTGTTTGGTGAGCCATTTTTAAAACAACTACTGTTTTAACACAACAGTTCTGCAAAGGAAAATAATTTGAACAATAAAATTGAAAACCAAAGTAGCTACTATTTTCAAGGAATGTAATCTTTACTTGAACAAATGAAGGTTAGGGAAACTAATGTTTTAGAAATTTGTATTTGGCAGACATATTCCTAAAAACAAAAAGACTGCCACTTCAAAGAAAACTATTGTATTTACTATCAATAATAGAATTAGATAAAAATTAGAAATTTGGAAGAATTTTTAATTGCCATAGGATAATAGCTTTCCAGTATATGAAGACCCTTCTGACCAGTTTCATGGTCCTGTTAATGAGTATGGTAATTCGAACATCATACAATAAAATGTTGTCAACACTAGAAAGAATTGTGCAACTCAATAACTGTCAAGAAAAGACTGTATGATGTTGTAAAATCATGTATCTGTAAAAACCTCCACGAAGAATGAAAGCCCAGTGTATTTTAACCTAGCAGGGTATAAAACTTAGCAGGACTGATCTTTTCAGGTGTTTTTCCTGCAAGAAACCCTTCAGAAACTACCACTTGACACGTTTTGCTATAATATTAAAAAATAATTTCTACAATTACCTGAAAAGGTGATTAAAATGATTCTACCTTATTGCCAGTCAAATAGCTCAGCAAATTAAAGTGCCTGCAAGCAGGCACAGGAGCCAGGGGTTCAATCCCTGGGCCCGCCATGCCAGCCCCACCTCCTGGGGCATGCTGAGACAGCAACTGAGATTGGTCATGGCAGTGCATGCCTGTAACCAGCTCTTGGGAGGTTGTAAACAGGCAGATCACTACAGGTCTAATCTAGTAGTGAGACTTTGAGCACCCTATAGACCCTTCCCTAAAATTTAAAAAAAAAAAAAAAAAAAAGCAATACAACTACTTTTTCTAAATATATGTCTATATAAGGCCAAAATTTCTGCATAAACATAAATCGAAACAGCATATAACAGACTGGACTGGAGCTATGAAACTACAGTTGCCTTCCATTACATCAGCTATTAAAGAACTATAAATATACAAAATGAAATGTATTTCTCAACAAAGCCCAATCTGTAATGTGCTTATTTTTTATTTTTATTATTATTATTATTATTATTATTTTTTTTTGTCTTTTTGAGACAGGGTCTCGCTATGCAGTTGAGGCTGGCCTTGAGCTCACTTTTGTAGCCCAAGCTGGTCTCGAACTCACACCAATCCTCCTGCCTCATCCTCCCAAGTGCTGGGATTACAGGCGTGTGCCACCACACCCGGCAAAGTGCTTATTTTTTAAATACATTTTCAGATGCTTTAAATGTCACAGTTTTAACATCTCATCCTAAATACTGATAAATATAAAGGAAATAAGTCAAAGTTCACTGGGGTCCTGAGGAATGTAAGCCATGGAAAAGTTTCTAAGAAAAGAAATGGGCCATCCTGTAGCAGAGTTCTATACTCCAAACAAACAATACAAAGGGTACCTGGTTATCATGGTTCCTTTTACCATTAATCAAGAAGGACCGTGTTTGCATATTAAACATCTTGTTTAAGGATTTCAAAGTAGAACGTAAGCTACAGCTGGGGTCCATTCGTCTGGATAAGGAAGACCCCACAACCTTCAACAGCTGTATCTTCCCAATCCTCATCAGAAGTGTTCTTGTACAGCAAGTAGAAAAATGTAAGCAAGGAGGAACACAAAACTCAGGGCAATCTTTATTATTTGAACTGAACTTTAGTTCAGTTTCTCTCCATTTTACTGTAACTAATACACCTCTTAGGTTTTATTTGTTCTTTCAGGTTCTTATACTAGTCAGACAATATGACATTTAAACATGTGGGTCTGATTTATTTCACTTATGAGTATAGCCTCTAGTTGCACCTACTTACTGTAAAAGATTAAAGTTTCTCATTCTTTACAGCTGAGTAGTAAACCATTGTATAGAAATAACACATCTATTTCACCCATTTCTCAAGAGATGGATGCTTTGGTTGTTTCCAAGATTTAAATGTATCAAACTGTGCTGCTATGAACGTGGGTGCACATATATCATTATGGTATGATGTTTTCAGTCTTTTATGAAAATATCCAGAAGGGGAATAGCTGGATTGATGGGATCTCCAGTCCTAGATTTTTTAGGAGTCTCCACATTGATTTCCATAGATGAGTGAAACGAGAAAACATAGGAAAAAAAGGAGTGCAGGGAAAACATGCAAGTATATATACAGGATGGCTGAGATGACTGTACTCATGCTTTTGATCAGCTTTTTTTTTTATTTTTTATTTATTTTTTATTTTTTTATTTTATTTTATTATTATTATTATTATTTTTTGTCTCTTTGAGACAGGGTCTCGCTATGCAGTTGAGGCTGGTCCTGAGCTCACTTTTGTAGCCCAGGCTGGTCTCGAACTCGCACCAATCCTCCTGCCTCAGCCTCCCGAGTGCTGGGATTACAGGCGTGCACCACCACGCCCGGCTTTTTTTTTAAATAACAGTAAATGTTTAGAATTTTCACCTGGACTAACTCTGCATGTTGATATCTAAAATCTGAGCAACTACATTGAGGAAAGAAATATGTAATACAAAATATGTAATACAAAATACATAGTTGAAGTAGAAATTGCAAAAACAAAGACTCAAATTGGCAATTTTTGGCCTAAACATCATTAAAGTTCTACAGATATACTCATTTAAAAAATAAAGTTCTATGGATTTAAAATGTACTATAAGTTGGTGACAAACTTCTTTTTTTTTTTTTTTTTTTTTTTTTTTTTTT
>PVJA010001743.1:0-58310 GCA_004027025.1 Myocastor coypus | reverse complement strand
ATTATAAAACATTGGCCCAGTAGGATGGCTCAGTGGTCTAAAGCACCTGCTTAGGAAAGCTTGGGCGGCTGCAGGGACCATGGTTCGATCCCTGGCACCACATGCTGCGCCAGCCCTGCCCTAAAGGCAGGTTGAGCTGGCCATAAAAATAAATAAAAACAAACAAACAAACAAAAGTTCTGAAACAATAAAAAAATAAAAATTAAAAAAAAAGAAATTATAAAACATCATTTACTTGTTACTATTAGTGACCATAGGTTATGATGCTTTAAAAATGAATAATAAAAAATTTCAGGAGTAAAAAAAAAATCACAGACAGGAAATGCAGCAACTTGTCTTTCAAAATTTATACCAAAATTCAGTATCAAAATCACTTCAAAAATATACATCTATGATCTTGTGCAGCCCAGAACAATGGGATACTGGCTTTGCCAACTAAAATTTTATTATACATCAGCTGAGCTTCTCTCAGGGTACTGGCATAATGATATTAGCATCTTTTTTGAAGATCACACATTACAATGTGTTACACATTTTCAGAGGACATCCCCCAACTTAGCACATTCCCTGGCAAACTAAAAATACTCAATAAATAGTTGTATTTGTTTTAAATAACTGAGACGGGAACAAGCAGGACATTTTTCTTCAGTAAACCTGTAAGTATCTGATAGTTACTTTTACAAAAAAATTACTAAGACAGGTTGGTAGAAGATAGTTAGTTAAAATAACATAGTTGAAACAGAAATGATCAATCAAAGCAGAAAAGTTTCAGACTCAGGAACATAACAGAGGAGAAAGACTTCTCAACAAACATTTGTTGGTTTCTTCCCTAAGAGAAAAGGATGGCAGGAATTACACTGTCTGGAGCCCTCACTGAGGGCAATCACTTTTTGAGAAAAACATTTCATTCACCCTTATGGAGGAACCTTTAAAGTTAAGCTGGGTTATCTATACAACCTTTTTCAAATGGAAATGTGTTGCTCTGAATCTCCTATGTACACTTGAAAGAGGTTAACTGTAAGTCTTGTACCTCAGAAAGGGAATGACATTAATGTTGAGATTATGTTAAACAGTAAGAGTTGTCAATTTATGTTTGGCATGAAAAAGAACTCTGGCTTGAGCCTATGATGCCATATTGAAATATTTTTAATAAATAGTATCCACTGTTTACAAAGGCCAATTAATAGTATTTAAAAGCTGCTGTTAAACTATGTATGAAAGTACTTACAAAGGTGACTAAATTGTCTCAAGTACCATCATCACATGAAGAAACCCCTAAATATTATACAAACCACTGCCCATCCCACAGAATTTTTGTTGAAGTTGCAGTTGTTCTTTTACTGTTTTTATTGGTTGTCTTTGTTTTGTTTTGTATTGAGGATTAAGCCCAGGGTCACTCTACCACTCAGCTACATGTCCAGACCTTTTGATTTTTTTTCCCATTCTGAGATTGTGTCTTAGTTTCCAGAGTGGCCTCCAACTCAAAATCCTACCTCAGTCTCTCAAGTAGCTAGGTATAGGCAGGTACCATCACACCTGGTTTAAAATGAGTAACATTTTAAAGGTAAGATGTTGTGTACAGGCATCGAGTTTTCAAGTCCCTCTTGGAAAAAGAAAATGATGTAAGTATATCAAAAGTGGACCTTGCTAAGTGAGATGGTGCAGGAAAATAGAAAATTCGACTTTGCAACTTATCTCAAAATAGAAAAGAAAAGGGTTTGGGATACAGCTCAGGGTAAAGGACCTGAGTTTAATCATAGGTAGCAAAAAAAACCACTATGTCCTATATCCTAGAATCAACTAGATCTGACCCACAATGTTGCACACTTGCACATATACAAATATGTAGATATGTGCACGTGGACACACATACACATACACAAATGCACCCTCCATTTAGCTAGTGCCCACTAGTGCTTACTGCTTTCTTTTAGACAGTCTCATTCAGTGACTTTGATTTCCCTATTTAGTAGCACAGGTTATTGACTTGGAAACCCTTAGTCAGCTGCTTCAAATATGAGTATCTCAAAATTCCCTCTCACTGATGCCAGCTACCTAAAGCACAGTCTGAAAACAGAGAAATCCCTTTTGGGGGTCTATCTTTCTGATATAAACCTAATTATAAAACAATACAATTGCCCAAGTGTAAAAAAATAATTCAAGATTCTTTCAAAAAGTTTCTGAAAGTTAAAATCTCTACAATTGATTACTCTTCAGGTCAAATGCATCTGGTAACACTCAATAAAACAGTAATATGTCTGAAATGCAAATTGAGGACTTAGCATTTTCTGAGATCATCTAGACTCCTCTCACAGCTAGGGAATGCTAAAACACCTGCCAAAATCTGGGAGTCACTACGGGTACTTAGACTTTCAACGATAAAGATATTCACACACACAGCAGAACCCATATAATGCGTCTGAATCCCTATAAGCTTTTCAACATGTCCAAAAATCTTAGCAGTTAATTTATACAGGTTGGTAAGAAAAAATAAAATACTCAGAAATACGTTAATAATATCAGATTGTGCCCTGGAAGTAAAAGTTGAGATACAGTGACTATAGTTAGATAGTGGAACAAAACTTATTATTAGAGGCTGACATGTAGAAACTAATAATTATTTAAAATTTTTAATAAAGGTTTTATTTTTATTTATTTATTTATTTTTTATGGCTGGCTCAGCCTGCCCTGAGGGCCAGGCTGGCACAGCATGTGGTGCCAGGGATTGAACCACAGTCCCTATGGCTGCCTAAGCTTTCCTAAGCAGGTGCTTTAGACCACTGAGCCATCCTGCCAGCTCAATAGAAATTATTTAAATTCATGTTACTGATACTGATCATTTTCATTTAATGTTGAAAACAGTATCTATTTGTAAGTATTATTCTCCAGGGTTTAAAAAGGAAACAAAAGTTTATTTTATCTGTATTCTAAAGGTATACAAATTGTTATTGTTTACAATTCCTCAGCTTGGAGATAACTATTAAAACAAATGGTAACTTCACTTTATTGCTTTCTGTGCAACCTGTAGACTGTGAAAACATCTTTTATTACTGCAATTATGGCAGAGAATTATTATATAAAACGTATACGTAATTCACAGCTCCATGGGACAAGTGCCTGATGGGTAAGTGCAAGTTTGTGAGTTTGAACCCCAGTTCCGAAAAAAAAAGAAAAGAAAATTGTAAAAATGTATACACAATTCAAGAAAATTTATCACCAGAAATTACATAACCCAATCAAAAATGAACTAATGAGCCCATGTGAGTCAAATGTTCCTGTCACTAGAATACCCCATTCCTAAACTTTAAGGTCAGGGGGGGTTATTTTGGCTCATGGTTTCAGTGTGGTCGGTCCATGGTTAGAAAGTACCAAGGAAGAAAACAAGGGTGAAAGGGCATGGTGGAAGAAAGCTGCTCAAGTCTTGGCCACCAGAATGCCAAGAGAGAAAGGAGGAACCAAAGAGGAGAATAGACCCTTCCAAGTCACACTGCTGGTGACTCAAATCTGAAGAATTAAAGACATGAAGAATATTAAAGCAATTCATGAATTTCTACATCCAGAGCATTTACATTGGCACAGTAAGGTGTTAAAATAGCCTAGCTGCCTATGAACAAATAAATGAATTAAAAATTGTGGTCTATAGAAAAAATGGAATATTATTCAGCCATAAAGAAGAATGGATTCAGATCATTTGAAGAAAAAAGGACTAAACTGGAGAACTTTACATGAAGCGAAAGCTTGCCTAATGAAGTTAAGTATTTCATGTTTTCTCTTATATGTTAAACCTAAAATATAAATGCATAAATGAATGAAATAAAGGAGAGTAATTGTACTCATAACTGGACTAGTGGAACAGAGTAGAAAAAGGAGGGATTAAAAATGACCAAGATGGCCGGGCGTGGTGGCTCATGCCTGTAATCCCAGCACTTGGGAGGCTGAGGCAGGAGGATTGGTGCGAGTTCGAGACCAGCCTGGGCTACAAAAGTGAGCTCAAGGCCAGCCTCAACTGCATAGTGAGACCCTGTCTCAAAAAAGACAAAATAAAAAAATAATGACCAAGATATTTCATATGCATGCACCAGCTCCCCAAAACAAATGTCCCTATTGTATTTTAGTGACATGCACAAAAGGATTAATCACAAGGTTTCATATAGGATTTGCACAGAAGCTACAAACAGTAAACACAATCTTCTTTAGACTTTTGAATCCAAATACATATTTACTAAGATCTAAAGATAGTTTCAAAACTGAGAGACAATAATAGTACTTATTTTGTTCTTAAAGCTGGTGATCAAAGCAAGTAAAAGGTCTTATCTATAAAAACACAGAAAAATCATACAAACAAACTCAATAGCTATTATGTAAAGCAAGTCAATTTTCCCATCACTTCTGTAATAGTTTGATTTCAAGAACTAATAAAGTGAGGGTTTTTTTTGTATTGAAAGTGTCTTTGAATAAAGGTCAAAATATAAAACTCTAGCATATTTCAAATGGAAAATTAATGTCAACTAGCAATCAAAATAATGATCTGCCATAGCAGAGTACTTTACAATAGCTTCACATTTGTCCTTCTGAACCTGATAAGTTTTTGTATTGCATTGCATTTATTTTTGCAGTACCAGAGATTGAACTCAGGACCCTGTGCTTGCCAAGCAAGTGCTTATTCTACTGTGCTAACTCCTCATCGCCATGAACATGATAAATTTAGATCATGTCTAACACATCATTGTATTTTTCATAGCTTCTAGCATAGAATTTTTCATTTATATTCTTGAATACCCATAAGCAATATAAACTATGAAATCAAACAACCATACATATTGCCAAGAATTTCTTGTTTACTTTTTAAATAAACTATTTTTAAAATGCCTGTAATTTTAGTTGTATACCAAAATGCATCAAAGTAAAGTAATAGAAAAAACTTATAACAATAGATGCCTAAAAAAAGATGCCAAAAAACAAAACAAAACAAAACAAAACAAAACAAAAAAAAACAATAGATGCCATCTGTATACAGAGACTTAGGGTATAGCTGATCAGGAGAGCATTTACTTAGCCTGTCCAAGGCCCTGAGTTCAATCCCCAATAAAGCACTTAAGAAAATGTTCTAATCATTTTACTATTTGCTTTAAGTAAAACTTTCAGACAACTACTTGTGAATGGGTAATGACACTTCCACTTATGTATTTTAAATGGCTAACTGAAATGGAATGGTTCCACAAAATACAGATTTTACAAATTAGCAATGTCAATGTATGTATACTTCTCCAGCAGGAGTTAAGTTATAGATAACAATTCTTGGCACACAGTCAAATGTAAATATGTCAGCAATGATAAAGGACACTAGAAGTTATTCCCTTCCCTTTCCTCCAGATCTTACTCTCTTCCTCATAAGGAAATGAGTGACCAGGCAGTGAAATGAAATTTGGGAGTCAAATAGTATGACCCTGACCCCAAAAAGCCACAGTTCCATGATTACTTATAAGACTAAAGCACTCACAGAGAGTATCCAGAGACATCATTACCTCATCCTCCATAGCTCAGGCTGTCACCTCAACTGTGCCTAGAACCCAAAGTCAAAAATTCTAGACTAAGACAACATAAGAATGCTGCCATCTGAATTATTTAACACTTATTAAAGCCTTACCTGAAGAGATGTCCATGGTGGACAGGTTTTGCCCTCACTGTTTGTATATATGTCTATGAAACGTTGTCAAATAATATTTGGAATGCAGAAGGCCAACCACATTGAAGAACAGTAATAAAACATACCACATTTAAAAACAAAATTAGAAACAGACAATGCTTATGGAGAACAACATGCAAAGAGGGCATCTGAGATAATAATCTGTAGTCAACAACTGATTTCTTCTAACAACTTTTAAGTGTTTTTTTTATTCTTTTCCTCCCTAAAACATTCAGAATGCAGTTAAATATCTGAAAATACCTCTAAGTTATCAAGCTACAAACAACTTTAAAATTAAGTTATTCGTAACATTTTTTTCTGTCACATGACCCTTTGAGTATATTTATATTCAACATAATCTATACATATTTCCACTTAAGCAAAGTCTGGCTAACCATGTTGTCCTTTGTCACACAGTGGCAGACCACCTGCAAAAATAGTCCGAATAATTCCCCTCCCTATATTCACAGCTTCTGCCATGGTACTCTGAAGCACTTTTAAAGGAGAAATGAAGTCTGCTAAAGAAGACAAAATACCAGAAATAAATCTCTTCCAGCACAGTCCATTCTAGGCCATATGGCCACACCCAAACACTGGAAAATCTCAGACAAGATGAACAAAGATAAGTTCTCAACCTACAACTCAAAAGTTTGTAAATATGAGAAAACCAAACGAACAGGCCAGCAGACCCATACACTAGTACACAACCATTAATGTTTATTATTTTGCTACTAAGTGTTGTAGTGCTTTCTTAACTCTATCTCAAAAAAGACAAAAATAAATATAATAATGATAATGATAAACATTATATACTGCTATAAACATTGGTATGCATATAGCACTGTAATCTGATGATTTTAATTCTTTTGGGAAGATACCTACAAAAGGAATACCAGGCAAGTGGAATTTCTATTTGTAGGTTTTTAAGGAATCTCCAAATCTGATTTCCACAACGGTTATACTAATTTACATTTTCACCAAGAATGTAGAAAGGCCTCTTTTCCCCAGCATTTTTAGTATCTGATTTGATGCTGGACATTCTTACTGAAATAAGATGGGATCTACATTGTTTTAACTTGCAATTATCTAATAACCAGTGATGCTGAATATTTTCTCATGTGTTTGTTAGCCATATGTACTTCTGTGTCATGTGTTTATTAGCCAAGTGTCTCTTCATTTCAGGTGCCATGTTTTGATTGGGTCTTATATTTGGGTAGTCTTCTTTATGTAGTTTAGATATTAGTTCTCTGTCCAAGGATTAGCTAGCAAAAACTTATTTCTACTCTGTAGGTTGTCCCTTCATATTGTTGTTGCATCCTGTGCAGACACGTTTAAATTTGATATAATCCCATGTGTTGATTCTTAATTTTATTTCTTCTGAACCTGAGGTTCTATTCAGAAAGTTCCCGCCTATGTCTTTATTATGATGTGGGTCTAGATATCAGATCAAACACTTGTGTAGTCAAGGTGGGGGGCTGCTAGTGTTTGTGGTAGATTAATGACTCAATGCTGGGATTATGGGTATGAGTGCTGCAAGGTTATTGTAAGTGTGAGTGCTACTCCTGGGGTAGGTAGTTTGAGTGAAACATAAAGGGAGGAAAGAGGCTTGCTCTCTTGGCAACTGTTACCCCCTTTTTGCTCTTGCTCTTTTGATTTTTTCTACCATCATAAACTGCTATCCTATCCTCTTGCCATGTGCCACCCTGTCTTGGAACCAGCCAAGTATGGACTGAAACCTCCACAAAATGTGAACTAAACAAACCTTTCTTCCTTAATTTTGGATGTGAGGATATTTTGCCTTAGGAACAAGAGAAAAATAACAAACACACTATGTCTGCAAATAGTAACTCTAGCATGTACTGTATCACTTAACATCACAAGCTTTGGCAAGAATATGCGATACGATAATGTCCATAAATTGCAGGTGAGAATGTAAAATGGTACATTTGGAAAATTATGGAGAAATGTCTAATATTACATGTTTTCTATAATTTTCAATATTAATATTACATGAAGAAAAACAAATGTCTACGAATAAACTTGAACATGAATGTTCAAAATACCTTTGTATAAAATAGCAAAAAGCCAGAACAAATAAAACCTGTTATCACTAGCAATGGAATACACCTGGGCTACCCCAGTGGCAGATGTATTTTGTATATGCATTTGTCAAAATTCAAAGGTATATTTAAAATGGCTGTACATTTTTGTACGTATATTATACCTAAATAATTTTATTTTTAAAAGTCAATATTGCAGTTATAAATAAAATCTAATCCTTAAAGCTAAAAAAACCATATTAAGCAATAACAATTTACATGGTTTTGAGGTCATTTCAAAAATCATTCAAAATTTGAGGAGCAGAAGTACTTTCCACGCAGGAAAACTGTCAGTTTTTTTTTTAATTAGCATATAAAGTTTTTATTGTTACATGATAACACTCTACAATTCAGTAAGATAAAAAGACAGCTTAAAAATGAGCAAAATATTTCAGAAGACCATTTCACAAAAAAAGATACAAATGGTCAAGAGCTATGTGGGGAAATGCCTACCAAAAGTATTTACAAGGGGAATGCAATCAAAACTCACTCTGGAAGACAGCTGAAGAGTGCATAAAATGCCTAAGCCTTTTACTGAAAAGTTCTGCCAACTTCTCTTAATGTTATAATTCTTTTTTTATTTCTTCTTTTGAGTTCTTAAACTAGGGAGACTATACGGTATTTACATACATAGGTCTGGTTTATTTCAGTAATGAGTATAGGTTCTAGATACATCTACTAATACATGAATTCTAGTTTATTAGTCTTAATAGCTGAGTAATATTCCATTGTGTGAAAATTCCACATCTTTTTCAACCATTCTTCAGTTGATGGGCATTTTGGTTGTTTCCAAGATTTGGCCATCACAAATTGTGCTGCTATGAACATAGATGCACAGATGTCACTATGATATGATGTTTTCAGTTCTTCTAGGAAAATTCCCATTAGAGGGATAGCTGGATTGAATGGGTTTTCCAGTTCTAGTTTTTTAAGGAGTCTCCACACTGCTTTATATAATGGTTGCACCAGTCTGCATTCCCACCAGCATTGGAGAAGGGTTTCTTTTTCCCCATAGCCTCTCCAACATTTGTTGTTGTTGATTTCATAATGGTAGTCATTCTTTCTGGGGTGAGATGGTATCTAAATGTTGTTTGGATTTGCATTTCACGAATGGCTAGCAATGTGCACATTTCTTTCTGTATTTATAGACTTGTTGAATTCCTTTCTGTGAGAATTGTGTGTTCATCTGAAATGCCCATTTGTGGATTGGGTCTTTGAATTTTGGGATCCTGATGGTTTTAGTTCTTTACAAATTCTAGATAAAAGACCTTTGTCTGAATACTTACAAGTTAAAATCTTTTCAAAATCTGTGAGTTGTCTTTTCATTCCATTGGTAATTTCTTTTGGTGTGAAAAAACTTCTACACTGGAAGAAGTCCCAGTTTTTTATTTTCTCAAGTGTTAAACATGCACTTTGATTTTTGTCCATGAAATCTTTGCCTACCACGGTGCCTCCAACATTTCCTCCGAATTTTTACTCTAGGAGATTTGGGGTTTCTCTTTTAATATTTAGATATTTAATCCATTTTGACTTTAGTCAAAGTTTTAGTTTTTGGGTCAAGTTTTAGTTTTTGGCATGTAGAGAGCCAGTTTTTCCAGCACTGTTCATTAAAGAGGTTATCTTTCTTCCAGTAAAAAATGTTTGGCCCCTTTGTCAAAAATAAAGTGGCATAGTGTATTTATATTTGCTTCTGCATCTTCTAATCTACTCCATTGTTCTTCAGGTCTATTTGTTTTGCCAATATCATGCTGATTTTATCACGGTAGCTCTGTAGTATAACTTTAAGTCAGGAATTCTGATGCCTCCTGCCTTATCTTTATTTCCCAAGATTGTCTTTGTAATTCTAGGTCTTTTCTGAGTTTCAGATAAATTTTCAGAATGATTTCTCCAGGTCTGTGAGGTATGTTGATGGCATTTGGATAGAAATTGCATTAAATCTGTATAACAACTTAGGTACTATGGCCACATTCACAACGTTGGTTCTTCCTATCCAGGAGCAGGGAACATCTTTCCTTCTGAAATTCTCTAGGATCTCTTTTCTCAGAGTACTGTTTTGTTTTGTTTTTTTTTAATAGCTCTTTTACTTCCTTATTTAGGTTAATTCCTAAGTCATTTTTTCTGATGCTACTGTAAAAGGCGTTATTTCTCTAATTTCTCTCTCAGTGTGTTTGTTATCTGTGTAGAGGAATGTTATTGACTTTTGTGTACTGACTTTGTACCCTGCTAGGCTACTGAATTTGCATATTTATTCCGATAGCTTCTTTGTGAAGTTTTTTGGGTATTCCAATTAGATTATCATGTCATCTGCAAATAATGATAGTTTAACTTCTCCTTTACGTATTCTTATTCCTTTTATTTCTCTCTCTCTTGTCTAATGGCTATAGCTAATGATTCTAGAACTATGTTGAATAGGAGTGGCAATACAGGACAACCTTATCTTGTACCCGATTTGGGAGTAAAAGACGAGCTTTTTCCCATTTAGAATTATGTTAGCCATTTCATTGTCATAGATGGCTTTTATAAGATTGAGGTAGATGCTGTCTATTCCAATTTTCTGTAGGACTTTGAACATGAATGAGTGTTTGACTTTGTTAAAAGCCTTTTCTGCATCAAGTGAGACAATTATGTGATTTTTGGCTTTGACTCTATTGACATAGTGTATTACATGTATAGATTTGCATATATTAAACCATCCTTGCATTCCAAGGATGAATACTGGAAATAATACAAAAGGCCATTACAACAACAGACAATTAAAGTTTGGTATATTAATATCATACACTTTCACACAATTGCGTCGACTGCCAAAGTGTAAGCGCAAACAGATGAATCTTAAACATTGCTTAGTGGGGCAGGGGAGATAGCTCCGTGGCACAAGTGCCTGCCTGGCAAGTGCAAGGTTGTGAGTTTGAACCCTGGTCCCGCCAAAAAAAAAAAAAAACATTGCTTAGTGAAATCCTTTGGAAACAACCCTATCAATATATGCCTATATTACTCAAAAACAAGTAAAGCTTTAGTTCAGAAAACAAAACAAGAAATAATTACCAATTGAGAATAGTGCTTTGATCTAGAATGTAATGGGAAAGACAATTTGAAAAGCAGCATTTGAAGAGTTTTGAGGTGTAGATAATGTTTCATTTTGTGACCAGAAAAGTAGTTATATACAAGTAGAATTACACATTGTATAACCTTTTTTCTTTAAACTATGCATGATTTATGCATGCTTATATTCTGTTTTGAATGTGTTTAAATGAGGGAATTCATATCAAAACAATTATACCCGTAAGTTAAAAATGCTAAATTAGCTGCTTAAAAAATAATGCTTTGAATAGAATCATAAAGCATCCTTAAAGAAGAAACAAAACAATTGCTATAATATCTAAAATAAAATTCATTGAAAAAGTCATGAAAACATTTGTTCTACAAAAACCAAATCTCAAAATATGCTTCAATGTCAAGAGAAAATATAAAAATCACAGTAGAAGCATTTTCTTTGGATGTTTTCAGAGCTGAAGCTGGTCACTTTGGATTGTAAGAAGATGTATTTACCTTTAATCAAAAGAAGCTACATTAGGGGCCCGGCGGGATGGCTCAGTGGTCTACAGTGCCTGCTTAGGAAAGCTTGGGCAGCTGCAGGGACCGCAGTTCAATCCCCGGCACCACGTGCTGCGCCAACCCTGCCCTCAAGGCAGGCTGAGCAGGCCATAAAAATAAATAAACAAAAGTTCTAAAACAAGAAAAAAAAAATCTTAAAAAAAAAAAAAAGAAGCTATATTGCCACTCTATTTTGTGCACTTTTATAAGAATTAACTATTAATTTAAAAGAATTATCACCAGATTGGCCAGATAGCTCACTGGTTAAAGCACTTGCTTAGGCAAGCGCAACAGATGTGCTGGCCCACCTCTGGGGCCTACTGAGAGTGTAGTTGAGATTGGGCATGGTGGCACACGCCTATGATCCCAGTGCTTGGGAGGCTGAAAACAGGAGGATTACTATGAGTCTGATCACCGAAGTGAGACTATAGACTCTGTAGTAAATACATAAAGAAAAAGTTATTACCAAGATTGACTGCTAATGTGCATGTTAATGGACAGTAATATCTATAAACAAAGGACTAAAAGGCCCAGAGTTGCACTATACAGGAAAAGCACTTTAGTATGACACACTGCACAAAAGCATAACTATTACTGAAATAACTCAGGAAGCTGAATGTTTTTCCTTTCACATAGCTAGTAAACTAATTGAAAAAAAAAAAAAAGAGTATGGATATTTCCCTCGAAAAACTTTTGTTACCAAAAAAGGCTCACGGGGGGTGTGGTGTGGATATACATAAGGCATGGACTAAATTCAGCAGAGCTCCCTCAGTGGACGTATTTTTCTTTTTCTAACAAAGCATTATGCTTCAGGAACTGAATATTTTATATCAGAGAGCCTGAGGTGCCTCTCAAAGTTTATTTAACACAGGAAAGCCAATACTATAAAGCCAAGTGAGAAATACTCTGTTAGCTTCCATCTCATCCTCAAGGAGAGAGAATGGGTGGTTTTCAAATATGCCCAGAATGACTTTTCTCTATTTATATTCTCATGACTTTAACAGCAAATAAAACTTCTCCAGAACCCCCTTAAGAAATTCTAGGCACCAGCACATCTACATAAATCTTGCCTAAACCATCCAAGATTTTAAAATGTGGTTGGTCAACAACTTTGACTGAGCACTTATATCACAAGTAAATAGCAACAAAGGCCAAAAAACATGATGTTGTTGACTCCCAGTATTTAAAGGAGCATTCATATTGCTACTTAATTTTGCTCCTTAGTTGAGGAGTCTTTAGTTTTATTAAAGTTTCACAAGCATATATGACATCCAGACTCAAATCTTCTTGCAATTATGATATAACATACAATAAACCTTAGGATTCTGTGTATTCTTATATTTTTAAATCATACATTCTTTTTTACTTATTTTTTAAAGACTAAAATTCAGCTTAAAAAACCAGAAATGACACAGAATTTCACTAAACAAAATGATAGGAATTCAACAACGGTTGTTATAGTTGTTCAAATTACCAGATATAAGCTTGCAGAATTAGTAAAAATAAATAAATAAATATGAAAGAAAAAATGTATTAACTATTCTGTTCAGGGCTGGCCACATAACTCTATGGATTAAAGTGCCCATAATCAGGCACAGAAGCCAGGGGTTCTACACGTGCTGAGATGACAGTTGAGACTGGGCATGGTGGTGCACACCTGTAATCCCAGCTCTTGGGAGGCTCTAAGCAGGTGAATCACCATGAGTCTGATCTAGCAGTGAGATCCTGAACACCCTATAGATCTCACCCACACACACACACACAAAAAAAAAAAACCATTCCATTCAATAGATCAGTAGTAACCAGCAGTACATTTACCCACACTATGACATGTATATACATATCTTTTCTTCCCTTCCTTTCTTCTCTCTATTCTCCCATCCAATTTGTTCCTTTCTTTGAATATTTTCTCTTCCTTTCAGAGTATGTGTTGTACTTTTCAGATTAAATTATATATTCTTAATGAAACAACTGCACCCTAGAAATAATTCTGTGAAATAGTCACACACTTTCTTTTAATTAATAAGGAAAGACTAGTGTTCAAATAAAATATTTTTAAATTTAAAATTTTTGTAACTGCTTAGCTAAGGAAACATTTCTAATTTTGAAAAAGCAAAAAAAATTGCAGTTATTGGTAAAATAGAATTATATTCTACATTTAATTAGCATAACAATAATGTGCTGATTAAAATATCTATTTTAGTACATTAAAAAATTTAAAGACTATACATGAAGGTAAAGTAACCAGCAGAGTTGAGGTGCACAAGAAATACTAATAATAACAAAAAATGTAACTTTTATATCTGACAGGGTCAGTCAAATCTCCTCAGAATTTACCTCAAAATCATGTACAGTGTTCTGTAGATCTTTTGTTAATGTCAGCCATTTGGATGAGTCACGGCCATTGCCTGATCAATTTCTTCTCTGTGAAAGCCTTAGAAAATGTTTTCTCTCTCAGTATCTTTTCTTAGGCATACTATACATCATCAATCCCTTTCCTCTGTGGCCCCATAATCTTCTTGAACGGAAAATTTGGGACACCACTGAATTATAGGATGTTACAGTGCAGGTTCTTATGTCCTGGGTCCTCACTGATCTTGAAGGGCTAGGACCAAAATATTGGCTATCCTTGTAGGCCTTATTATCTAATTTTTTGGTTGCAAACTTAAGTTGTTAAACATTCAGAAGAAAAGCTTAATGATGCTATTACCCTATAACATAACTTGAGCTTAACATCACTGTCTTTCTGAATACCAAACAAATATTAGACATAACATGGAACTGATACTTTCCATCCATCATTGATATTCTAATAAATCCCTATAGAATATGAAAAGAAACTATTATACATTTTTACGCAGAAATTTAGAAATCTAAGTATATAAAAAATTGTGGCAGGACAGTTCTATTGAATTTTTTTTCTTTTGCTTTACCTTGGTTTTAATCACCCAGCGGGTAAGTCTAACCACAAGGTATAAAAAGTAAAGCCATATTAATATCCTGAGCTGTAAAAGGCTTAAGTCAACAGCTTCCCAAATTGCCAGTTCTGCTGATAACTCACCACTATTATGTACTATATATAGTTATTTTCTCTTAGTTCAATCAGAAGATTTATACTAATAGTGTTTAGACAAGATATCATGTGTGCATCTTGTGCTCTGAGCAACCACTATGAAGACAACAATATGCAACGTATTAATTATTGTAACTGTCTTACTAACCTGTTTTGAAACTGTCTCATTGTTATTTCTTTCTCATTAAAATTAATGCTTTAATTTAAAAAGAAATACTAATAATAACCAGAAGTATCTGGTGGATATGTGGTTCACACACTCTGGGTAGTAAAATAAAATATTATTCCCCTCCTAGAGACACTTTCATTTCTTCCATGGAGAAATGTGTTCCCTTGCAAACATAACAATATGAAGAAACTTTTAAAAACCATCCTATAGACATAATCTCTACTTCAGAAGAGGTGAAATGTTGCTAGATTTTGAAGGGTGCCAAAAGCTACCAGGCAGAGAAGCTCTAAGACAGTGTAGGTGAGACAAGATGCTTACCTAAATGGGTAGAGAAAAGAGCAAAACTGATCTGAGAACAAAGACACCCAACACAGTTACTAAAGGAGGCCTTTCACCAGCTCAATGAGTTGGGAAGAATATGAAGGAGAGAAGTCAACCAGCAGCCAGATGTGATATCCTGGACAATGGCCTCTAACTTGATCCTTTCAGATCTGTCCTTTGTCTGCTTAATTGGAATATCCACACACTCACTTCAGTAGTAACTGAAATTAACCTTGAATTATATGCAAGGAGTACATATATCAACCTTCAGTGGGGAATATATCCAGAAGAATGTGCATAATCTGAACAAGTTAGGCAACCAGAAGTACCTTTTACACATTCTCCAGTTATGCTGGGATCCAAATTCACAGCAAGATCACTCTCCGCTAGACATATCATACTTGAGGTGACAGTGAGTTATCAACCTGCAATGAGCAGCAGGTTTTGAGACGTGGTGCCAAATCCATGGCATGCTCATGGTTGTCATTAGAAGGAATTTTGGAAGGGGAGAAAAAAACTGCAACCTTCTCTAGAACTCGGGATAGATTCCTGTCACCCCAGGAAAAATAGATTTCTCATTCCTCCATACAAGATTCACATTTTATTAACTGTAGCCTCATAAATGTCCTTGTGCCACTACAATATAGGCACAATAGAGTTGGAAATGTCCCTAGAATGCTGACCCCAACTTGAAAGTATGTCATGGAATCATGGTGTTGAACTGGCAATTTTCCCTATGATTATGCGATTTAAGTTATTAGAAAAAGCATAAATCATTAGATTCCTACATGTATCTCATAAAAACCATTCTGACTCATTTCTAAATGATGTCACAGGCTGGTAAAAACCAGCAACCATCATGTCATGCCGAGTTCTGTTGGTCCTCTGGGGCTGCTGTTCCTCCAGACTAGTCTATTCTGGGGCACTAGCCAGTGCCTAAACAGACTCTGCACAAGACTAGTGCACCACTCAACACCCAAACAGAAATACGCCCAGAGACCAGTTAGAATGCCATGTAGCTTTCTAAGGGATAGTATGAAACAGAAGTCAGAGAATTAAAAGGGCGACATACGCCCCACATACACACGTTATCTCCCAAAATCCCACACATGGGTTTGAACCAACTTACCTTCTAAGTAAAGCAAAGAATACCTTAAGTTTCCAGGTTATGTTTTTTCTGAGATAGCTTTATGATTCTCTCTTCCCTTTCAATATTTCTACATAGAACATAAGTATTTTTGTGAATATTTTGTTTGATTTAAAGTTTTTTCAGATTCTGCAAAGAGCTGCCCTCTCAAAAGGGAAATTTTCACCAGGCATCCGTTTTGTTTTGAAGTACTATAGAAGCTGATTTCTTAGAAATGCAAGCATTAGAAAAATCATTGTGACAAACCGGTACTAGGCATATATTATTTTGAGTATTCCAAATACTGGAATAGTTCCCAAAGAATAGATTCTATTGCTGCCATTACAAAGTAATGATAATTACTATGGAAGGGCTATTAGAACCAAGAGTATGAATTACAACCATGGTATGTCCAAACAAAACTACAGGCCTGACACAGAGTAAACATACTCAAAAACACTGACTTTCTCTCCAAAACAGTAGTAGTTTAGGCACTGTTACTACCTTGATCCAGTTTTTATTTATATTAAGCATGGACACCTACCAATATAATACTATTTTGGATAGAACATAATTTTGATCAAAACAAGATTTAAAGAAAAGACCATACTTTTTAGCCTAAGTACATATGCTGCCTACCTTCACTATTTCCTCAAGGGGCCTGCAAACCCATTTAGACTTTTTTAATCACTATTCCTAAAATATATTTTGTAAATTGCTTCTTCCAGCTTTCCTAAATATTTTGAGGGTTTTTTTATAAGTTTTTTTTTATTTTTTATTTATTTTTTTTCTTGTTTCAGAACTTTTGTTTGTTTATTTGTTTTTATGGCCGGCTTAGCCTACCCTGAGGGTGGGGCTGGCGCAGCATGTGGTGTGGGGGATGGAACCATGGTAGCTGCAGCCGCCTGCAGGCGCTTTAGACCACTGAGCCATTCCTGCTGGGCCTTGAGTTTTTAAAAGTAAAAGAAAGCCAAATAAATGCCTCATCATCCACTGTTCAAAGAGCCTTCTGGCTTGGATTCATGCTACACTTAGTTCAAGCTATGTTGTCCTGTAATTTTGAATACACTCCTTCAACATAAATATGTATTCATTACTACTTATTATTACAGGTGGGGGCCCTGGCTCTTAATCAGTCATTCCTCCACAATGGTACTTCACACATTGTAGATACTTAATGAATATTTTTTTATTGTCAAAATTGCAAGAATTCTTCCTAATGTGGCTTATTTTCTGAAAATAGAAAAGCTAGTATACCTGATAGGGGTCAAATAAGAAGAGCTGGCAAAGTACAACATGAGCACTAAAAATTTATTAAGAGCCAATCTGCAAAGAGTGACAGTGACAGTGACAGTGATGCCAGGTCTTATCATAACACAAATTCAGCCCTTTTTCTGCCCTACTTGAAGGGGCAAGGAGAGGGCCTCTGATAGGAGATGTGGCCCTGGACAGATAGGAAGCCATGCCTTCATAGGGAAAGCAATGCAGTGACTCTTCTGGTTGCTTTCTGCTTGTGCCTTGGATCTCAACAGGGCACCTGCCTCAGGACAGGCAGGACAAACAGCCAGGACAAGAAAACCTCTAGGTGCCACCTAAGGGTTCACCTTTGTGAATATTGATAGAAAGAAAAGGTTGAGCAGAAGACTCACAGCTCAGCATAAGAATGGCAGTTGAGCTACAGGCCCTAATTCAGTCTGTTCTTACACTCACTGCTTAGGCAGTATGATATGAAACCTCCATAGTACTAGTTACCTCATCTATGAAATAAAGATAGAACAACTGTCTCTTCAAAAATTATTGACATAATTGATCATATGTTCAAAATATGCACTGGCCTCTCTGGGAAAGATTCAGTATTTGAACAATAGTTATTAGTAGTAATAGCTGTCATCTTTGTCCTCATTAAAATCAGACTTTCCTAGAAATTCTGTTTTGGAAATCCTAGTCTATAACAACAACACCTAAATATCTGAGTTATATGTTCTATCTCCTCCATTATCAACCTGAGTTCACTTAAGATATAAGACTAGACATAACATCCTCCAATCTGTCCCACAAGGAGAAAGGTTTTGCTGCTCAATCTCCTGAGCACTCCTGCCCCTCTGAATGGGCATCTACCTATCAGAGATGGTGGGCTGGAATTTGCTGGGATTTACTGAGATTTACAACTTACTAGTCATAAAGCAGGCCTCAGGACTTAGAGGATACTGGCCCAAGGACAAATATCTAGAAAGCACACAAATCAGATATGGATTCCTGGCTGTACAGAATCCTACAAGTCAAATAATCAAAGCTGTTAGAATAGCTTTTAGAACTAAACACTAACACTGTGAGCATCAAAGGTGTCTAATATTCTGCAAAATGGCCTGTTATAAGCCACAATTTCCATCAGGCTATGTATCATATGATAAAGTGCTTTTAAAACACTCTGATCATGAAGTACAATTACTATATTGTCATTTAAAAGTAAAGAAGTAGCATAGACGTCAATGGCTCAGAGAAATAATGAACAGGTTTAATGTAAGATCAAGATGTCTATTTTCCTTAGTAATCACTCAAATGTGGTCACTGTAGTCTGAACAGCTAAAAGCATAGAATGCTAAGGTCCAATTTATTCCATATGACAAAAATCACATTCTGTTAAATCCAGTTTAAATATATAATGAGTTGTAATTCTCATGGGTAAAAATCAGTTCACTATGTTACAGGACAGGTTTTTTTACCTGCACATGGGCATATTCAAACTCTGAAGTACTTCATGACTGCCACATAAGCTAGCAGGTGACACCTCTAAAATCACTTGTATAAACTGGAGATGCTGAGCAATGCAGGTGCTTTCAGCAGAACTGTAACTTATTCTTCCTTACACATCTACCAATAGGAGGTTCCTAATTACAAAACTCAGTTTACAACCTCTTCAGTAAGGCATTCAAGCCACACCCTATCCTTTGCAAATCGCCTTTTAACTTTTCTGTAAGAAAATGCACAGAATAACTGTGGCAGATCAAACTTCACTGTTTTAAAATCTAGTAACTAGTTTACTCTGCAGTGTGGGAGCTGGCACTTGTACAACTCGTGGACAGCTTCTCTGGGGGCAATTCCAGAAAATCTTGAAGTCAGTTTCAGCCCCACTTTGTCAGCCTTGCAGCCACCTTCTCCTGCCAGGGTCTTCCACTACCCCATGTCTTTTCTCCATCTCTCCCCTCTTCTCAGGTAGCAGTATGCATTCTCTTTGCCAAATCCAGAATGGGCCGGAGGACACCTGTTCACTGGTGTTTGGCTCAGAGGACAAATTTAAGCCCTAACAAAGAAAGGCATGAATGTATACAAAGGTTAGTGGGGAAAAGAAAAGGGCAACTAATCTGCTCAAGGTATCATAAACTGTTACAGAAACATAAATCAGAAATAACAAAAAATTTTCTTCTATTCAGAAATATAGATCATGAGTAATGAAAATTACTTTAGCTTGGTTATTTTACTTCTGGGATTCTAACCGAATAAAATACCCTAAAATTACATTTTTATGTGTATGTGCACAAAAACATTGATACAGTATTTACAATAGTAAAAGTATTAGAATTTAGTAAATGTCTAATAATAAGAAACAGTTAAATTCATTATACCTGTATCTCAAAAATGATACATCCTTTATGCTGATAGTTGTATTGAGTCCAAGGTATACTAAATCTAAAGATATATTAAATCTGTAATGAAATACAATGAACTACTTGCAATAAGGAAATTCAATAATTTAAAACTTCACATAACAATGAATCTATATTTATTTATTTGTCTTTTTGAGACAGGGTCTCAGTATGTAGTTCAGTCTGGGCTTGAGCTCATTTTTGTAGCCGAGACTGGTCTAGAACTCACACTGATCCTTCTGCCTCAGACTCCCAAGTGCTGGGATTATAGGTGTGCACCACCACATTCAACTGAATCTATCTATTTTTAAATTGATTAGTTATTTTACCATGATGACAACTTATAATAAACTAGTAAAATTTCACTTTCAATGTTAATCATAAATGCTATGAACAAATATAAAAACTTATCCTGCTATCCTGAGTATTTTGAGATATGAACACAAAAAATAATGAATATATTCTAAAACAACTACTCAGAATTAATGGGATAACACAGAAGTGAGAAAACCAATATAGGAGTTATGAACAAGTAATAAGATTATGTATTTCCTTTACTTTCTAAAGTTTCATAAGCTGGGTTTTTTTTTTTAATTTTTTTATTTCAAACTAGAAATATTGAAGACCCGCAATTATTTTCAACTCCCTAGAATAGTGGTGCTGAACCTGTGGTACATTTGTTATCTGTTTTTATTTTAAGACAAAAGATGTTAATATATATGCTGCTTTTCTAAACTAAAACCTCAGTATTAAGGTTTGGTGGTGTCGTTAGGGCACTTGTCTCTAAGAGGCTTGCTATCACTGCCCTATAAAGATATAATTTCTAGTAAGACATGAGTGTGCACTATGAATCTACATATAGAGATACTACAAAGAGGATTTGAAACTTAGGCTGCATAGAGAAGACCATCACCATTTGTAAAGTTTGGTTAAAATTGTTGGAAGGTGTCTAATACAATTGTAACACACTGAAGAATGAGTTTTAGAATATAATCATTGATGGGAAGAAAATTTAGAAATAAACCTAAGACCAGAAACCCAGGTAGGATGAAATAATGGATCAAGAGCACAAGGAAACAGAACAGTCATGCAAACAAGGCTTCTGCAATTAGGCAAGGGAAGCAGCTGGAAAGGGCAACAGGCAGGCAGTCACTTTGCTACCACAGCTGCACTGGGTGAGCATGGCACCAAGAGAGAAAATGTCCCTACTTCTCTAGAATTTAATGATACTTGATGGAGAAGAATTTGCCTGGGCTTAGTTACCTGTATCTGCCCAGTAAGGATTATAATGACTCTAACAACATGAAATACTTCACATTGTGCATTTAATTTGACCTGTACTTGCCACTTGTTTCCATTCATAAAGTCAGTACTTTGAAGTTCAGGCCTCTCAGAGGAAGCATTAGCTTTACACACACACACACACACACACACACACACCACGGGTGTGCATGCTCACATGTGCCCAGGGATACAACTCTGTGGTAGACAGACAGCATTCCATAATGTTGCATAAAGAAAACATGGCATTATCAGAAGAAAGAAATAGACTTTGATAGAAAAAAATCCTCTTTACTTTGATCATCCTTTCTACATGTATTTTATAACATTAAAATTAATATAAGAATATTTAATCTTTAAGCCAAGCAAATATTTAAGCCAAAGAGTATGTGCCTCAAGAGACACTTGCAAACATATACATTTCACTGTAGAGACGATGCACTAAAGAAGATAATTAGTAAGCCAATTTTAGCAACTTAATAGAGAAGAAAAATGTGCCTTACAAGAATAAACAAATCTTAAGAAAAGAAGCTAATCAAAAGTCCAGTGGTTCAAAGACTAGCTTATTATGTTTTAATAAGATGTAGAAATGATTTCTATTATAATATATTAATAATTTACAAATTATTGTTCACATATATTAAATCCCATAAAAAGCTTGGGAAATAGATTATTATTATCAGCATTTTATAAGGCAAAATCAAATGATAGGTTAGTTGTCAAAGCCAGACCTTAATTCTATATCCTGAATCTGTCTTTAACATCTCCTTATACATATTTATATGAAAAAATGTTTAATATATTTGCTAAATATTTTTGACCTACAAAAAGAGCTAGTGTTCGGTATGTAATTTTTATAAGAAATATTAGATAAATTCACATGTTCTTTCTAGAGGGACATTTCAGAAAGAGATTAGCTTAACTTAGAATTTAATTTAATGTCACTAAAGTACAGACAACGAAACACACTAGATAAAATAATTTAATGAGATACTTCATGTGAAAAGCTAAAAAAAAGCATGCCTATCCTCTACTAGCATTACACAGCTGTTATTGTGGTTGCTGCTACTTCTGCTACTGTTATTCCCACAAGCACTACTATGCTTACTACAGCTACAAAAGTGGTACCAGGGAAACCAGTGGTCAGCAAGAATCACAGTGTTAAGCAAAAGGTGCAGAGTCCTGCATAATAACAGAGCAATGAATCAATACATTGATACATAATGTAGAAAGAACAGAAGCTTAAGGCCAGCTTGTGGAAGTGATGTCAGGAGTTGGCTTCTGAAACATGAGGGTGCTCCCATTCAGAGTCAAGAACAAGCCCAGGTCAGAAAGGATAGAATGGTTCACACACATGGAAAAAACAAACAAACAAACAAGTCACTTTTCAGGCTTCTGATAGAAATGCAAACTTAGCAAAACAGTACATTTCTAACTTTGCTATGTTCTTTTGTTGTTGTTCTTCTTCACAGACTTTCAAAAACAACCTCTCTCTGTTCAAAGTCTTCTACAGGACATTTTCTGTGAACTGTTTCTGTCTTTTTTTTTTTTTTTACACTTTGCTGTAGCTATCAATGCGATCATCACTTTTAGAAAGACTCTGGAGGGTATCACTTTGTGAAGTTTCTTTTGAAGGAAGTCTAGACTATGGAACAGCCACCTTTTGGGGTCTGTATATAAATACTTATGGGCTGTTATCTCTTCCAACCTCTTTCAAATAACATGCTATGTTAGTGAAGTAAAGACCTAACTACTCTTATCCCACATTTCCTTACTGCTGCTGTACTCTACAGAATAGCTGTTACCCAATCCTTTTATACTAAAGAAACACCTTCCTTCACCACACAAGTTTGCTCAGAATATCAAGATAGGGGCTGGGGAGATAGCTTCGTGGCACAAGTGCCTGCCTGGCAAGTGCAACGTCATGAGTTCGAACCCCGGTCCTGGAAAAAAAAGAATATCAAGATACTGTGCTTCACTCATTTTTCACCCACAGACTACAATACCAATGTACATTCAAAACCAGCAAGTTGATGATGTTAATGGCCTAAAAATGCATCTGGCAGAAATATTTTGTTACTTATAATGCCACTGCATTTAAATACATTTGTTATGAAATTAATTCCCCCTAACCTCAAGCACCAGGTAGATATACACTGAAGTCATTGATAGGTTTTAAACTTATTTTCTCATGTGGTTACTACAGTTATTACCTGTTCACTAAAGAATACTGAGTAAATAACCAATTTCAAAACCATCAGGGATTTTTTTGTTTTGTTTTAATATTTCTTTTTTCCTTCTAAGTTTAGGAATATATAGGCAATCATTCTAGCATGTAAGAAATTCTCAGCAAAATTATATTAGTCTACCAACAGTGCCACCAACAACCCAAACAGAACCTGTCCATAGAATAGGCTCATATTTTTACAGTAACAGATTTTGCAGTAAGATATCCTAAGATATCTTTCTGGGATGGTAGGGAGAAAGAGTAGGAGGCAAAGTAGCACCTTCCTCTGCTCTTCACCAGGATGGTTACTAACCCTAAACAATCTGCTCAAGGTACCCAAGTTAAGCACAGAGACAGAGAGAGTTATATAACATATTAAGTGGAACCTTAAAAAGTCATCCCATGAGTTTAAAACCTCAGAATCCCATATGCTCAACAAAGATATGTATAAACAAACTATAGAATAATCATACCAAGAAACACTACCCACTAATAAAAAGGAAAACACTATTAATGACCTATGACAATATGGGAGGGTCTCAGAACATTAGGCTGGATTGAAAAATTCAGGAATATAAACAGTATGTATTGTATATGAAATCTGGAATAGGCAAACTGCTACCTGTAAGGAGGGTAAAGACTGTGAAGGGCAGAAGGAACTTGCTGCACCAACAGTAATGTTCTGTACCTTCCAGTGGATACAAAAGTGTACAAATTACTCAAATCTTAGCTCATATAACTTAAGACTTGTGTACTCTATTGCTATATACATTTAAAATAAACATGTAGGGCCAGCTAAATAGCTCAGCAGACTAAAGTGCCTGCTTAGGCAGACACAGAGGCACGGGTTCAATCCCTAGTGTGCTCTGTTGGTCTTACCCCAGGGTGCACTGAGACAGGACTGAGAATGGGCATGGTGGCATGCACCTGTAATCCTTGCTCTTTGGGAGACTGAACACAAGTGGACTAGGAGTCCAACTACATCATGAGATCCTGTATAGCATTACTAAATAAATAAATGAAATAAAAATAAAATGAACATGTAAATAACACTGAAATCCAGGTAATGATTTGCATGAAAAACATTAGCAAATTGCTTTGAAATGGATCAGAATATAAATTCATTAACAGATTGCAGGCGTTCCTCTAAAATTTTAATTTTTCTCTTCTTTTGAAAAATTTCATAGAAAATATTGCCCAGAAAAATCTGATCTTTCTAGGCTGGAGTGGAGTAATGTTAATTGTAGGGGTAATAACATATGGATGTATCATAAACAAGTTCAATTGGAGTTATCAAAAATTTAAAAGACAAGGGCTGGCCAAATAGCTCAGCGGATTAAAGCACCTGCAAGCAGGCACAGGGACCAGAGGCCACTACACTGCCTGCAGTGCCAGTCCCGCCCCCCGGGGCTCACTGTGACAGCAATTGAGACTAGGTGTTGTGGCTCATGCCTGTAATCTCAGCTCTTGGGAGGCTGTAAACAGGTGGATCGCTGAGTCCTATCTAGTAGTGAGACCCTGAACACCCTGCAGACCCTTGCCTAAAAATACAAAAAAACAAAAAAAGATCAAGAAAAAGGCTGAAAAATGAAGATTTAGAAATCTACAATTATAGAAAAAGAAATTATTACTTACATTTACTAGAAAATTTTAAATTTTCATTCAGTTTCATAATCTTAAGACATCTGTTTTTACTAGGTTTGTTTTTCTCATACGTTAAAAAAATGTGTCTCACATTTACCTTACATCCATTAGATTCATAGATATTCCAAATAATGTAACAATAATGTCAAAAAATTGTCAGTAGAAACATTTCCTACAATAGAATTGAACATGAACACAAGTCATACTGCTTTTCAATACAGAGTGAAAATACAAAGTACAAAGAGAAAGATAGGAATACTGAAAATGTAGTATCCACATGTACCCAACTTCTCACAAGGAATATAAATGTATACTACACACTTATAACTAAGACATTAAAACTTAAAACTTTTACACTTGTCCCTCCGTTGCTATAAAATCCCCATTTCTCAGGATTCAACCAAATGTGAATCAGAAACACTCATAAAAATTTTTTTTGTCTGTTTTGTATATGTATTTTCTTGTGCTTATTCCCTACAACAGCACAGTGCAACAATTACTTATATATTAGCATTAACAGTCTACTAGTTCTTGTAAAAAACCTAGAGATGACTTAATGTCTATACAAGGATGTGTAAAGTGATGAGAAAATTATATCACTTTCCATGAGAGATTTTGACATCTTTGAGGAGCCCAAGGAATGTGAGCCCCACAAAGAGAGGAGACAACTGTACTTAATTTTTTTAAAAAAAATCCCTGCAATACTTGCCGAGAGGAAAGTGTATCCAGCAGAAAATTTATTTTCAAACTGTACAATATGGTGTTGATTTCCTCACTAGGTACATAAGGATATATTAAATAAAAACCTCTATAGAGACAAAATCCAAAATCTCTCCATTTGTCCATCTATGGTGACTGCAGCTCCTAATTATTCATTAAGTGATAAGTAGTTCTATAAAATTAAAACAAACTAATATATATTCTAAAAAATGACCATATAGTCTTCATGACAGAAATATTAAACCTGGCATTTATTTCACATACATTAAACTAGGATTTTACACTAGCTAACATTTCAAAGCAACATATTCTGAATATCTAGCCAAACCAATTACAACTTAAATTTTATACTTTTAAGTGTATTTATAGTCTCTGCAAATTAAATAAGAAATGTATAAAAGCAATACCACTGCAAATGATACATCATTAAATCCTTATGTACTTTTTCTAAAAGAAATGCATTTTCTTTATGTTACGGAGAACATTTCCTTATGTACAAAACTATGTAAGATGAGTGTTACTGGCAACTAAAACCCATAAAACCTGCTCATAAACAAAGGCGAGATCAGTCTTAAGTGAAAATATCATTTCAAGGCATGTTGTAAACATGCCTGAAGCTAAAAGCAATATATTGCTTTAATTAGATAGAGGATTTAATTACTTGCAGCAAACAAAGCTGAGGCAGGCAAGAGATATCTGAAATCAGCTGGTACCAACCTTGTACCTTTTATTACCTTTATTGCTGATATATTGTCAAGTGACTTAGTTTACTAATTCAACAACAACCCCCCATCCCAGAAGAGATCAGTTCTGGTTTTACACAGAATAACGGTGATACTGGTCTCCATGTCAACTGTAGATGGCCTTCCACAGCCCCACCCTGAAGAAGCCCGCTCCTTGCCCTTCTCTAGCTAGAGCTCTGGTGCAGGAAAAGTGATGCTCAAGCTTCAGCAGATGGTGGTCCTTCCTCCACAGAGCTGCCACAAATCTCTTAGAGGGCACCCACACCCAGCAGCATTCAATGATTTTATATGTGTTTGGGCTTCTATTTTGAATCCCCAAACCAATACCCTGACAAAGCAATTCACTTATATCTCTTAAAAAAATTTATTTGGTATAGGGTCTCACTACACAGTTCAGACTTGTATTGATCCTTCTGTCAAAGACTTCCCAGAGCTGGGATTACACATGTACACCACAATGTCTGATTCCAATGGCCAGCACTGCATGCAGTAGCTGAGTTAGAACCCAGGTCCTTTCACTTGCAAGGTAGGCACTTAGACCACTGAGCTACCTCCCCAGCCCTTCACTTACGTCTTAAACAAACAAAAATGATGATACAAACACAAATCACAAAGTAGAAAAAAATATTTGCTATGTATCTGACAAAAGACTCACACCTACACTATATAAAGAACTCATAAAACTCAATAGTAGAAACAAAATCCAATTCAAAACTGGGTGGAGGACACAAAGACATATTTCACTGAAGGCAAATCAGCAACGGTAAGAAAAAATGTTCAAGATCACTAGCCAGAAGGGTACAATAAGGTATTGCTACACACCCAAAGGGAAAAACTAAAGGTAGCTGACAATACCAAATGCTGGTGAGAACAGACACAATAGATCTCTTACCCTTTGCCCTCTGGAATAGTACAATGGCACAGCTACTCTACAAAACATTTTGACTGTTCTGAATACTAACAATGGACTTAGTGTATGGTCCAGAGACCACAGCTTGAGCACTTTCCCAGAGAAGTGAAAACTGGGATATTTTCCCACACAAAACCTGTACATGATTTTTCATAGTTGTTTTATGTGTGATAACCAAAAGGTAGGAATGACCAAAATATTCTATAACAGATGTATGGGTAAATGATCTTCACTACATACTAGTGTAAAAAGAAAAAAAAAAAAAAACCTGAGGTTGTTACCACATCTTGGCTACCATGAGTATTGCTGGTATGAACATAGGAATATAAATACTTCTTCAATGTCTCTACTTAAGTTTTTTACCCTAGATTCTGAGAAGTGAAACTGCTGCATTGTGTAGCATTTGTAGTTTTAACTTTTTTAGGAGTTTTAAGATTGTTTTTCATAATGGCTGCATTATTCTTTGCTCCTACTAACAATGGCCATGGGTTTAAATTACTCCATTTTGTTATGGCAGCCATTTTTAAAAAAATTTTTATTTTGAAATGTGAAAACAAAAGTAAAAACAAAAAATCAGAAATAAAGACAGAAACAGGGAACATATAACAATACATGCTATTGATTTTTAAAACAAGAATAGCTGAGTAACAATGGTTTATATATTATCTGTTTTTATCATCAAATCTTGCTCAGATTAACAGCTATAGTTATGTAAAACTGGACATATGATTGTATATTACTGCTTGCGTCCAAGAAACTTTAAATTTTTGCTCTTGTCTATTACCTTTTTAAAATTTTAATTTTAGAGTATAGTAATAATTGATATGACATCTGAAACTGTATATATTTAGCAAACCAAAATGATGGTATGCGAGCAAAGTTTTTGTATTATACATTGCTGTATAACAACCATTCTAACAGATGTGAGGTATTGCACTAGTTTTCATGTTGGGCATCATTTCAAACACCTGCTAGTCATCTGTATATCTCCTTTAGAACAATTCAAATCATTTGATATTTTTTATTCTGGTTATCATTATTTTGTTACTGAGTAGGAGTTACTCATAGATTTTATACATTAGGCCTTATTAGATACAAGGTTTATGGATAATTTTTCCTATTCCCTACATGTTGAATTTACTTTTAATGTCCACTGAAAGAGAAATAGATAGAGAAAATATGGTATAGACATACAATGGAATATTACATAATCTTATGAAAGAGGAAAACCTTGCTATATGCAACATGGATGCCCTTTGTCCACATTACACATAAGCAATCACAGGAGAACATATAAGAGCAAGATTCCACATCTTACCTGTCATGAAAAGCATTCATATATAGGGGCTGGGGAGATAGCTCAGTAGTCTAAGCACCTGCCTGGCAAGCTCAAAGATACAGGTTTGATCCCCAGTATCACATGCTATGCAGGCCGTGAAACCAGGCTTGGTGACACACACCCATAATCTCAGTGCTGGGAAAGCTGAAAACAGGAAGATCATCTGGAGTCCCAGCTGCATAATGAGACCCTGTATCAAATACATTGAACATAAAAATCTGTTAAAGAGTGGAGACCTTCTTATGTTAAGTATTTTTGGTACAATATAGAAAGAAATGGAAAAAATAAAATGGATTATTAATACTTGAAACAATTTGCACATATCTCAATAGCATTTTCAATGAAAAAAGCCAAACTCCAAAAGCCATGTACTGTATAGCCTCATTAAAAAAAATTGTAAACATACATGAAAGATTATGAGTTGAGAGGACAGGATGGGGGAAAGGATGACTGGGTGGTGGGTAAATGTAGGTTAGCAAGAAAGAGATTTGTAGCAATGGAATCCTACACTGTGATAAAATGAAACACAACAATACTCACACTCATATACTAATGTCATTTTCCAAAGCAAGTGAGAGGCATGTATATTCCAATGCACAAAAATAAACAACTATATTACTTTCACAGAATTGAGTATATTCTAATATTAACTTACTATCCAATACCTCACTATACATGAGAGAAGGTTTATATTCCAAAATATATACTTTTTGAACCTAAGGATGAGGGTTAGAATAGTGATTAAGAAAAGAATTGAAAGAGATACAATTTTTTTTAATAAGGTAGCAAGTCAAAACTTGGTTTGTTTGAATTTTCTAAGGAAGATTTAACAATGGAACATTAAAAATTCCTCAAGACTCATTACTTCACATTAAGTTGAAATCAGCACTCAAAAGGCAGGATTCATGTATGTCTTAAGACCTGGCTCACAAAAACCTACTGAGTGGCTGGAAGTATTTCACAATTTAGGACCTAGAATAAATGAGTGGGCAAACTTGTAATCCAAACTCTTGACCTGCATGTCTTTTCTAGACTCCAACTTGTTCTTTAAACATAGGCTCAATGTTTTCAGTATTCGGGTTACTGTTTTCAGCAGAAGCCAGGGAAACAACTTTGTGGAAGTCAGAATGTTATCCTAATGTATATTGTTTACTTTCTTGTAAATAGTGGTCAATAAATATTTTATATTCCTTTAAAAAAAGATTAGAATTGGGTGGTTTGAATTTATAAACTGACCTGACGACCAATATACTATCTTGGGCCATTATTTAATCTGTTCATGAATGATATACCACCCAAAAAACAATGACAGCAGCAAGACAGTAAAATATACCATGGTATAGCATTACAAATTATGACATAGTATTACAAATATAAGTTTATAAACATAAAACAAATGCTCATGTTAATAGTCTAATCTTATAAGAGGTAATTTATGTGATACTTTTAACTTAGCAAGTAAAATATACAAGAACTTGAAACTATGAGCTATTTCATCTCAAAAAAAATTCTCATCATGTAATGAACTGTATGTATAGAACATCAAGTGCTTCACAGTAACAACATAACCATCATAGGAGCTAGAGAAGAGAGACTCCTTGGATACAACAGACTGGTGCTGGGGTTTGTGGAAGAGGTAGAACTTGGAGTTATCTTTGAAGGATAAATAGAAGTCAAGCTAAAAAGATGAGGATCAGGTCTTTCAGGTCAGTAAATAACATACACAAGGTCCTGAGGAGATAGGAAAGTAAGACACATGTTCCAGTGGTCCAATCCTGCTAATAAGAAAGGAAGAACCTACACTGAAAGATTTCACTCAAAATATTTCAGGAGATCTACTACACTGCTACTAACTATACCATCCGCAAAATAACACTGCACATTTGAAGCTAAACAATTATCCCCTTTATAGAGAGAGAAATGCTACAACCTATGTTAGAGTTGGAAAAAAAAGTTCTCCCTGGTAAACTAACAAGAGATGAACTAAGATTAGAACAATGATTGCACAAATTGATACTTTAAAACAAAAATAGTTAATAGATACCTAAGTAAATGTGAGAACACCTTAACAAAGCAAGATATTATTGAACAGTGTTTATAAATACATTATTTTAAATAAATAAAGAAAATAAATTAAGAAATGGCTAATTTAAAATGAATACTCTCTTCTTGTTATGCCATATATCAAGGTGGCCTCACAAAATCACACGTAGTCAAAGGTGGGGTTTGGGGAGGTGACTGGATCATGTAGGTGTGTGATACCCCTCACTGCATTAGCTCCCTGATGGGTTTATATAGAAAAGTGACACAAGGTGAAGCCTGGTGGGAGGAGGTGGGTCACTGGGGGAGTGGCCTGGAAGGGTCTCTCTCCCACTTCCTCCCTTGCTGTCTCTGTTTCCTACCACCATTCCATGAGCTGTTTCCCCTCTGCATGTCATGCTACACTAACTTACACCTTTACAAATTGTGGCACAAATAAACCTTTCCTCCTAATGGTTGTGTTTGTTGGATATTTTATCTCCACAATAACCAAGTCACCAAGACACTTCTATTCCAAGCCAAAGACAGCCTTAGTTTGACACAATGAGGGACACACAACATAAAGTTATTCAGGGAATATGACATAAAATGATCCTAGAAAGTTTTACCATCGTTTATGGTACAACTAGAAGTGAAATACATTCCTTTGACTATAATAATACTATACATTAAAATGGAAAAATTATATTAATAAATTAGAGAAAATATTCTTTTATTCTTCTGCATTCCCAAGATATGTTGAGCATAGTCTAAAATACAAGGAAATTACAAGGTAGTAATGAACTAGAATGCCTTATTCAGTAAGGTATAATATTACAGGGATAAGTTTCTGCAATTATTAATGGATAGGATTAAAGCAATTTGAAAGAACAAATTTGAGCAAAGACACTAATGAAACCAAGTAGTGTTCCACTTAGTACAAAGAAAAAAAAATATATATATACACATACACATATATATCAACAGATGATCTGCATTGGCTTAAAGGTTCCACACGCTTAAGTCATTCCTTAAGGAATAATACTTATACAAGAATTTATTCAAATTTTGTTTTAATTACCTATGAGATGCTATACTGACATGATAAGAGCACTACTAGACTTTTACAATCTTTTCACTAAAATATGTATCAAACATCTACTATGTACTACTGGATTTTGAAATCTTTTCAAATCTTCAAAAAGGAAAGAAAAATTAAAAAAAAAAAAACAGCCACTGAAGTACACATGAACCAGGCATTCCTCTTAAAGTAATAGCAGAACACAAGTACTTACATTTTTGAATAATGAAAACTATATTGTGTATATAATGGGCTGTAATTCAGATGAAAGCCTCGCGGGTTACAAGAAGGGTATTAAGAATAACCTACAGAATTTCTTTAAAGTCCTCTCTGTTCTGCTCTTCCTTTCTCTAGTTCTATAGCAGTTTCAGATACACCAAAATGAAGATTTCTTGCCGAAGCCAGCTTCGGTTATTAACAGAGATAGATCTTTTCCTGTGGGTACTCTAGGCTCCCTCCAATACCCTGCATAGGTAGGGTACAACCCAGGGTTAAGTATAGTTTGTCACACACACTCATCATGCTTATGCATGGATGCTTGAATTCAGCCCTATCTTGAGCACAATCAGGCATTACTTCCACACAACACCTATGGTAGATACTGACATAACTCATGGATACTGTACTGGCAGGAGTTCTCCTCCTTCCCATCTAAGTCCCTATCCCCTTGGGGAACAAAGATTGAGGCTTGTGGCTTGTTGGGTCAATGAGTCATGAGCAGGGATAATGTGTGCCTTTCATAGCTTGCTGTTTGGAAAAACGTCCTGCCTTTTCTCAGCTTTCACACAAAAGTGTGCTCTTCATCAGAATGGCTAACATACTAGAGGATTCTTTCTTCTGTAAGTTTCTGACATATCAGAGTCAACAGATGTAACTTGTGCCTTTCTGTGATTCCACACCAAAAGTTTAGAGCTCACTACCAGTATGTCTAAAAGTCTGAGGGAAAGGAAAAGAGAATGAATGTGTATAACAAGGGCAGGCAGTTGAGAAGAATGAACAAAGAAATGTACCCATTTAGATGTTCAAAGGGCCCATACAATCAAAAAGGATTCTACAGGGCTTCTGAGTGATCAATAGGAAGCATTATTCCACAAGGAAGTAATAGTAGAGGCCTTTAAAAATGAACATAAAACTCAAACAACCATGCATATATTAGACTTTTGCATATTTACCCAGGGGCAGAGCAAACCAGGAACTGGGCCTAAATGAAACCAGAGCTCCTCACTTTCCTCAGGTTCTCTCTTTTCACTCTCAAGAGGCTATCTGTAAAGAACTGTCAAGTGTACCTGCCTTCAGCAACATCAACAGTTCATCAGCTGATGAGAACATATGTGGAATGGGAAACAAGAAGCAAATATAAAACAAAGGCTGAGCATAAAGAGAGAGAATATGATGACAAGAATAGGGCTTACAGGCCATTTAAGTTTTTAAGATGTAGAGATTCCATGCAGAATGTGGAGTTGAACAAAAGACCAAGCCAAAAATAATTTCTCTTTACCAAAAATAGGAACTAAAAATCTAGAAAATACTTCGTTATATGGCAAAAGAAATCTGTAATTATGATTAGAGTTTCAAAAACAATTACTTCCTGGCAATAAAGGAGAAATGAGTGGACAAAATTTTAAGTACAGTAGATGAGTGAGATGTAAAAAATTCAGGCAAACAACACTTTAAGGCCTCAATCCTAAAAACTATTACATTTCATTCTGTGCCAACTCCAGTGTCCCAGAGTATGAAACAAGATATTTAATAACTGCTTAAAGTAGCAGTTAAAGGGACTTCAGAAACACTGTAACCTGATGTAACACATGGTCCTTAGACATGTATAGATCTTTTTTTTTTTTCATTTATGTTTTTGGTACAGGGTCTCACTATGCAGGTCAGATTTGTACTGATACTCCTTTTTGCAGCTTCCCCAGTGGTGGGATTACAGGTGCACCACCATGCCTCCACTCAGTCACCTGCTCAGCATGCCCCAGGGGTAGGCCAGCATAGCATGTGGTATGCTAGGGACTGAACCCTGGTCCCTGCACTTGCCAAAGCAGTCACTTAGCCCACTGAGCTATCTCATCAGCCCTTACAAACTTTTTTGTCTTTACATCCTTTTATCCAAATATAGGAACAGCCACTTCTGCACTATTTTCTTTTTATTAGTGTGTGTTTGTAATGCATAATAATTACATTTATCATAGGGAACTGATATATATATCACCTTATTCATTTTTGCTTCCCCTTCTCCTCCATTCTTTCCCAAATAAGTTACTAATATAGTACAACAGTATGTTTCATTCATGGTTTCTGTGAAGTAAAGGTTAATTCATCAAAATTTACTTTCTCCATTAGCACAAGCCTAGAAAATAGCATTCTCATGTTAAAATTAAATGTGGATCCCTTTGAAAACAATAATGTGCAATATGTAATGAAACAACTATTGTTGAATTCCTCTTATTTTGAAATTCTGAGTTATTTCTAATGATATATATATATATATATATATATATATATATATATATCTTTAAAATAAAAAGTGGACCTAAAATGTAAATTCCCCTTTAAGAACTCTAATGTATCCGAAGAAAATAATCAATGAATAAGTATAACAGTATATTAACACACGAAACTCCTGCATAAAATTAAAGCACATTAACTTTGCATACTAATTTTAAACACACACTTAACTGAATATCCACAATCTTCCAGTCAATGCCACAGGGCAGGACTACTTAGGCCCTCTCTCCAGCCACACCAGACAGCAGCAATAGCACACTGCCCAGAGAGGGAGATGTGTAAGAGTACTATCACAGACATGGAGTAGATTGGCTATGGTTAAGGGGGAAGGGAATGAAGAGGCACTGTCCAGAGTATAAGGTTTCACTCATACAGGATTAATACCATAAGAAAAATGATCAGCTACATAGTACAGTGCCCACAGTGAATACCACTATATTATGGTCTTCAAAATTTGCAAAGGTGACTCTTAGGTGTTCTTATCAAAAGCTTAAAATGAGATGATAAAGAGGGCACCCACAAACTTGTACAGCTAATGGATATATTTTATGGAATTATATATATATATATATATATGTGTGTGTGTATATATATATATGTATATATATATGTATATATATATATATGGAATTAACTATATTAATGTTTTCAAAGGTCTACATTTATCTCTAAACAGATCTAGTTATATACACTAAATATGTACTGCTACTTGTATATAAATACAGAACTTTCTTTAAAAGATAAACCCTGTACATAATGAGGAAAAGTTAACACAGCAGCTCCTTCATGATGCTTCTAGCTCACGAGACAGTAGTTATGCCTTTCGCTAAGTGACTTGCAAGCAGGTTATCTCATCTTAAAAGCCTCAAAATTAGAAAATTTCTGTAAAGTAGTACACCAAATGTGACTAATTTTTATTACTTCTATAAGCAATATAAGGACTTAAAAGATAACATTTTAAGTGTTGAGGATATTGCTATTTTTTATTATTTTAGTTTTTTAGTCCATGTATGCAGTATATTTTTCCATATCTTGTGTGTTGTTGGCACATGTATATCACATATCTCAACATTTTACTTCTTGTATCCTTTTTTCTCCTTCCCTCCCCTCCTCCTTTCCTCATCCTTCAACCACTTTCCTTTTTTTTTTTTTTTTTTTTTTTTTTTTTTTTTTTTTTTTTTTTTTTTTTTTTTTTTTTTTTTTTTTTTTTTTTTTTTTTTTTTTTTTTTTTTTTTTTTTTTTTTTTTTTTTTTTTGTAGGATATGAATGATGTGGTAACATTAGCT
The DNA here is from genome assembly GCA_004027025.1 of Myocastor coypus. Lineage (NCBI taxonomy): Eukaryota > Metazoa > Chordata > Mammalia > Rodentia > Myocastoridae > Myocastor > Myocastor coypus. The sequence goes on along the minus strand of PVJA010001743.1, from coordinate 22,840 downwards.
GACTTGGCCTTAAAAATAAATGTCCACAAGTCATTGTTATGGTTTATGTCTAGTTGTCCCCTCAAAACCTCATGTAATCATGGGGCAGGGACTTCTAGAGTTTGAGACTTGATCCATGATCCCTGTGATTATGTGTTTTAAGTACATCTGGGATTATGGTATAGCCTAAGGCTGATAGGCTGAGGCAGAGAGCCTGAATGTAATATAGAGACAGAGAGACAGAGTTATGCTGTTGCTCTCTGCTCCCTGGTTGTTCTGTTGCCTTTGTCACCATCATTGCTGTTCTCCCACAATTAACTGCTGCTCTCTGCCATGTGACTCTCTGCCTTGGAGCCAGCTGAGTATGGACTAAAACCTCCAGTAACTGTGAGCTAAATAAACCTTTCCTTCCTTCATTTTGGATGTCGGGTATTTGTCCTAGCAATGAGTAAAAAGTAACTAAGACAGTCATATACTACTTGTAGTATCTGTTTAGCATGGAAATAATACAACACCTCTGTATTCAAGAACTTTGGCTTACTCCTTCTACCATAAAATGCGATCTACTCATGTTTTTGTCATGTCACTCACTTTGTGAAAATGTGTGCTGCTGCATATAAAACTGATACTTCTGATAACTTGAGACATTTGAGATATGCTCAAGACATTATGTACTTTTACAAAAGAAAAAAAAATGAGTGTATCAGAAAAAGGACAACCCTGTATTCTGCCACCAAGAGCTGATGATGAAATGACTGCCAATTAATTCCTCTGTGACATTGCTCAGCTCACACCAACTTCAAGACATGAGCTCAGCAAAAGCCACCCAGGGAAGCCAGTGAACCTTCAGAATGCAGAGTGATATCCACAAGCTGACCTTCCCTGTTCTCCACATCACCACCCTGCTAAACAACTACAAATATCATATATAGGCCTCAAAAGAACAGAAAGAGATGAGGTCAGTGCCTTCTCATACAGTCAAAGGGAATACAGTCAGATGTGAAACTCATATGGAAAGGACTATCTTAGTAAGAACTTTACTGAGAAAAAGAAAGCTGGCTTTAATGTAGGAACAAAAGATAAAATAGGATCATTTATTCATGAGAAGCATTTTTTGGGAAAAATTACTAAAGAAAAAAGAAAGAAAGATACAAAGGTACGATGAAGCAGAGAAGAAAAGCAGTTTCACCAAGTGCATTAAATCATATGTGGAAAGTTAAATACATACAAATCAGAAGACTGCAACATAAGATATGCAGATATAGTGTAGGAAATTCAGCCATATCTATCCCTTCCACTCTGTTTTTTATTTTATCTTATGTTGCATTTTATTTTATAAGTTTGCTATCATGTCAATATCCTTGGCTGACTTAAATGCAAAAGTAATACTTAACCAAGTCACATCAATAAATTAAGAGATTAGCAACTCACCCTTAACATTAAAATCCTACAAGAAGTTGATCTAAAACAGTAGTTCTCAACTTGTGGGTCACAACTCCAGCGGGGGTCGAACGACCAAAACACAGGGGTCACCTAAAGCCATTCTGAATCATAACTGTAGCAAAATTATACTTTTGAAGTAGCTACCAAAGTTATTTTTTGGTTTGGGGTCACTGCAACATGAGGAACTGTATTGCAGGGTCATGGCATTAGAAAGGTTGATAACCACTGATCTAAAAGAACATTTTAATCTAGATAATTTACCTCAAAGTAATTTAATCCAAATTTCCAGGATTCTTCACTGTTGTCAGGACCATACTTATGGGCGTATCCTCTAAATAGCATTAAGTTTACATATCACTTTATCTATATTAGCTCACTTACTTCAATCACTTCTATCACCCAAAGAAGAATCATTTTATAAAAACAGAAGCCAAGACTCAAACCAGCTACTTGTGCGAGTTCTTCTAACAATACAGGCAGGTCTAAGTTTCCAATGTCAGCCTCTTTCACTTACATTCTCCATAGTGAGCACTAATCAAGACAAACCCTTCTTTGCTGAGCTGCTTTGAATTCCTGGCTAAAGATTCTGGAACAAGAATAGAACCCAATAATCAGAGCTACGGTTCGGACAAAAAGAAAAAAAAAAGTGTTTCACCACAAAGAGATAAAAGATGAGATAATGGAAGAGGTAATTTAAGAGAAAGTAGGATCACACAGTATATAATGTTGGAAAGCATGAAAAATGTGTACTCATTTATTGTAAATACCTTCCTTTTGGTTCATTCTGGGATGGTAGTTTGGACATGTACACCTTCCAAAGACCTCGTCAATGCCCAGAAAGAAGTGAGTAATTTCTACATGCATTATCATCAAAAAATAGGTTGCATCTAAACTGCATCTTCAAGAAAGAACAGTTGCCAGGAAGAAAAAAATGTTCATTGTTGCCTCTGTGATATGGGTACATCCACAGTCACAAGCAAGAAGATTCAGAAGGATCAGGGCAGGCTAAATTATGAGCAGCAGGTGGCAGTGGATTCTACAGGAGACTCCTGCTGATATTGATCTAAGTCAGAGGTTCTCAACCTGTGGGTCGAGACCCTAGCGGGGGTCGAATGACCAAAACACAGGGGTCACCTAAAGCCATCGGAAAATACATAATGCATATCAGGTATTTACATTCTGAATCACAACTGTAGCAAAATTACAGTTTGGAAGCAGCCACCAAAATTATTTTTTGGTTTGGGGTCACTGCAACATAAGGAACCCTATTGCAGGATCAAGGCATTAGAAAGGTTGAGAACCATTGATCTAAGTGAATTTACCCCTAGTCTAACCCCTACTCCTGGAGGCTTTCCAGAAGGAGGGATAATATATCACTGCAACTTTCTAAAATAGTAAGGTGGGGAAACACTTGAGAAACAGAAGGCCTATACAAGAAAAACACATCAAAATGTTTTTAAAGGGAAAAATATAGCATATTTAAAAAACTAAGGTAAAGCCGGGCGTGGTGGTACGCGCCTGTAATCCCAGCACTCGGGAGGCTGAGGCAGGAGGATCAGTGCGAGTTCGAGACCAACCTGGGCTACAAAAGTGAGCTCAAGGCCAGCCTGAACTGCACAGTGAGACCCTGTCTCAAAAAGACAAAAAATAAATAAATAAATAAATAAATAAATAAATAAAAAACTAAGGTAAAAACTAAGATGGTTAAGGGAAAGGTAACATTTAAGGAATGGAAACTCAACACAACAAGCGCACTGATGTACTGGCTAAATCTAATATAATGTTAATATTATCTTGCAGTGATGTGTTCTCATTGCTTTTGGTCAAAGCCCCACAATTAAATCCAACTACTGCAAATAAAGTATAATTTCATACAAAACTCAACCTTATCCCTTCAATGCTCCACTTTTCCAGAACAAAAAAATAAATAGGTCCAGTGGGTACAGCTATCTGCAAAGCAGTGTTAGTTTTCCTGCAAGGAGCCTTCGAGAGAGTGACACTGAGGAAGGACATATAATTGACTGACCAGGCAAAAGTGCAGGTAAGATTCCTAGCCATAGGAAGTGTTAACGAATGACCACAACACACTGAAGAAGTCTACTGTCTTAGTTACTCTTCTTTCATTGCTGGGACAAATACCCAACACCCAAATTGAAGAAAAGAAAGGTGGGTTTTTTTTGTTTTGTTTTGTTTTTTTTGTCTTTTTGAGACAGGGTCTCGCTATGCAGTTGAGGCTGGTCCTGCGCTCACTTTTGTAGCCCAGGCTGGTCTCGAACTCCCACCAATCCTCCTGCCTCAGCCTCCCAAGTGCTGGGATTACAGACGTGAGCCACCATGCCCGGCAAGAAAGGTTTATTAGTTTACACTTACTGGAGGTTTCAGTCCATATTTGGCTGGCCCAAGGCTGAGTGGAACAGGGCAGAGAGCATTCAGTTCATGGCCACGGAACAGCAACAATCACAACAGAGGCAACCAATCACAATAGTGTCATTCTGTCTCTATCTCTGTCTCTTATTATATTACATTCAGGCTCTCTGCCTCAGCCTATCTGCCTTAGGTCATATCCATAATCCCAGAAGTACTCAGACCCATAATCCCATCAGTACTAAAACACATAATCCCAGTGGATCATGTGTCAAGTCTCAAACTCTAAAAGTTCCCACCTCATGATTGCATGAGGCTTTGGGGGAACAACTAGTCATATACCATAATACCTACCAAACTCAAGCTAAGCATCAGCTAATCTGAGAAAGCACAGTGCCAGAGTATTCGATAGTGCCAATCAAGACCTTTGCTCCCTGTTGTAATATAATAATGTCCCTCCTATGCATCCTGTGAATCTTATGCACATGTCAGAGATTGAAGCTGCAAAACAGTTAATTATTCAGAATCCAGTGGGTAGATGGAGATGAGATAAAGCAGTATGAGAACTTGGCCTGATGTTGCTAGTTTTAAAGAGGGCACAAGCTAAGGAATGCAGGCTTCTTCTGGAAGCAGAGAAAAGGAAAGAAACAGACCTACATCAGAGCTATGGAAAGGAAATGTAGTCCTAGTAAAATGTAGATTAAAGCACAGTGAGACCATATTGGTCTTCTGAATTCTACAACTATCAGCGTATTTACTTTTTATACCAGTAAATTTGTGTTAATTTGTTACCTATCAATAGGAGATGCAGAGTTCTAGGTGCTATATCCCAACAACAGAAGAATGAGTACTCTCAACTGATCAGCTGGGTGGTGAATAGAAACAGCAGGTGAGAAAAGATGTGGCCAGATGTACCTGTTTCTCCATGAGAGATGGCATCTTCACAGAAGATCTAGCTGTGATAAGAGTGTAAGCATTATTTTTGAGTCAACTCAAAATGCTGATTACTATGCTAGACTATAATAATTACTGAGAGGACATTTTATATCAAGTTGCCCAGACAAATCTTATGATGCACCCTATGTTTCAGACAAAGACAAGGAAATAACTATGTATATAGTATAAATTTAAAAGGACAGAGGAAACAAAGATAAAGGTCTAATTATCACTTGCTTACTCAACATCACAGCTACATACAGTTGAAAAGAACAGGAAATAGCCCAAATAAGGGTATATTATGACAAATAGGATTGATGTCTAACTGTACTAGCAAGGCATTTTTATATTTAAGAAACAATGAACATAATGAAGATATCATAGAACTGCATAAAAATAATAGGAAAATGTAAAAACAATTAGGTAATTACATATCAGAGTAGGAATAAACACAATGAGGGACAGAAGATAAAGAAAAGAATATGGATTTAGAATTACATAACGTCAAAAGCGAGTCAACAAAAGTTTCCTCATTGAACTCCAAAAAGAGCTAACTTCTGGCTAATTCTAGTAGGTCAAACACATTCATTTCTCTTAGGAACTTGTCCATTCCACTTCTCACATCTATTCTATGAAAATAAAGGATTAATTAAAACAAACAAAAAGAACAGAAGTGGCAATAACTACAGTTAAGTGTTGGCAACCCAGTCCGGAAGGCCGAGGAAAAGCAGATGGGTGAGACCAGGCTTAGAGCAGCACCACTACCAGGACAGAAGAGGCTGACAAAACATAAGCCAGACTTAAGACCTGGACACACCACACCAGGTATCCCGAAGGTGCCAGCTAGGACCAAACCCAGAGAACTGCTTGAAGTACACACCATCATCTCCCCAAGAATCCAAAGACTTGAGGCATGTTCTGTGAAGTAATAAAGCAAGAAACTAAGAATTCAAGATATCAACTTTATAAACACTGAACACAGCTGAGTATTTATTTAACAGTAAATATTGAAAAAGGGAGTCAAAGTTAAATGAATTAATGATATGATGCCTGTGGCCCTTTCTTATGCCAACTAACCTGAGCACTGGTTATATTCCAGATACATAAGATTGAAGAATTAACATCTGGTCTGGTCCACAAACTGGGCTACAGCTGCAGGGTAAAAAGTGGTGTACAAAACCAAAATCACTTTTGTTGGAGCACTTCAACATTCCTTGGCTTTCTTATCGTTGACATTTTCATTAATAATAAATAAGTGGTGTTAAGAAAAAAACTGCTAGCTGCTTGGCCACAATGAAGACATGTTACAAGACTATATTGGAAGTCATTTTACTCTTCACTCTAACATATGTTGTTTTCTTTTCCATTTTTAATCAATTTTTGAGACTTTAATTTTAGAACAGTATTAGGTTTACAAAAAAATTGAAAAGTTAGTACAGAGACTCCCCATATATTCTACCTTCACACTTGCATGAGCTTCCCACTACCAACATCTCTGCCAGAATGATACATTTGCTATCACAGTGACAATTATATTTACACATCATTATCATCCATTATCATTGCTTTAAGGTTCACTTTTAGTGTCTTGCATTCTGAATCTAGACAAATGTATGATAATATATATCTGCGCTATAGTGTCATAGGGAGTATTTTCACTCTGTCCTAATCCCTAGAGACCAATAATCTTATTATTTTGCCACAGTCTTAATTTTCCTAGAAAATTATATACTTGGAAGTCTTACAGTGTATGGCCCTACAGGCATGTGCAACCTGTGAGCTGAACTTGTGTACAATTCCTGGCCCATTGAGAGAAGAAGAATGGACTTGAAAATAATATATCCAATAATGCAGATAAGCATCAAAATATGTAGTTTATTATAACACATGGCCCTTAGGTCAGAAATACCTACAAGGACTTCCTTACACTTAGTAATATGTACACAGCTTTCTTCTATGTCTTTTCATGACCTAAAAGTTTCTTTCAGATCTGGACAACATGCTACTCTAATTTACCTATAGAAAGTCACCTTAGCTGCTTCTAAGTTTTGGTAATTATAACTATTGTGAATGTCCATGTACGTTTTGGTTTTTGTTTGGTGGTGAGAATCAAACCTAAGAATTCACGTTGTGCCAGTCAAGTAGTTTACCACTGAGCTACATCCCAAGCCATATATTTGACTAATGCAATAAAATTTGGACCTGTAAGTAAATATATTCATAACTTTTTTGTTCATTATTATGAGTTTGCCAACTTCCCATCCATACACATTTCTCTGATGACAATGCTGTTGACCTAAGCAAATGCAATTTTTGATACTGCATTATAAGATGTGTTAACATATATATAGGTATAAGTGTATAACACATATATAGGTATAAGTGTATATATATATATATATGTGTGTGTGTGTGTGTGTGTGTGTGTGTGTAGACACAAACTTTAAATTCCTTTGAGTAATATGACAGTCATGGTTGTCAATTTGATTGGCTTAGGAGACACCTGGGATATTAGTAAAGGACACTTTAAGTGGTCATTGGGCATGGCCATGAGTACAAGGTTTCTCCTAGGCCCTTTCCTCTTAAGCTCTCCTCCTGATTTTTCCATCCTGAATGCCATAAATTGAACAGCATTCTTCTGCACAACCTTCTTCCAGGGAAAGAAACAATGAGCTAAAATAAACCTCCCTTCCTTTGAGTTTGGGTGGCAGGTAGTTTGTCCCAGCAACAGAAAAGTGACTAATGCAAGTAAATACTAAGGAATATGGTCACTGAATCACAGGATAAAAATAGCTGTACTTTTCAAAGAGAGGAGACAGTTTGTTAAATTATACATTCATCCCAACAATGAATGATAGTTTCTACTGCTGCATATCCTTACCATAACTGGATTTTGGATTTTGGCCACACAGTTATGCAGCAGTATCTTGCCAATGTTTTCATTAGCATTTCCCTAATGACAAAGGGATATAAAGCATTTTTCATACATTTAATTGCCATTAGTATGTCTTCTTCAGTGAGGTTCCTGTTTCAAACTTCGGCTCATTTTATAACCAAGTTGTTAATTGTCTTGTGAGTTTTAAGAATTCTTTATATATTTTGAATAACAGTCCTTTGTCACATGTGTCTTTAGATAATATATTTCCAGTCTTTGGCTTGCTTTCACATTGTCTTGACACTGTTGATTGAAAAACCAACATTTTTATTGTAATGAAATTAGGTTATCAATTCTTTCTTTGTGTCTATGGTGTTGTATCTAAAAAATTTTCAGCATGCCCACAGTCATCTAGGTTATTTGCCAAACATTTTATCTTCCAAGAATTTATAGTTTTGTATTTACACAATCCACCCTATAATTCTAGTCAATGATCCACTTTAAATGAGTAAAATTTTGTGAATGCCAAAAATATTTTTAAAACTTAAATTAGGCCACCAACATAGTTCAGCAGACTGAAGTGCCTGCATAGGCAAGCACAGGGACTAAGATTTGATCCCTGGTACCACATGCTGTACCATCCCCACCTCCAGGGCAGGCTGAGCCAGCCAGAGTCTGGGGTAGTGGCACATGCCTATAATCCTAGGGCTGGGGAGGCTGAAAGCAGGAGGATCACCATTAGTCTGAGCTGTGTAGTGAGACCCTGCAACAACCAAATATATTTTTTAAAAAGCTAAATTCGCTTAAAGGTTTTGACAAAGAATGAAAAATTAATTTTATTAAATCTCAACCTTTGACTATAAAACATGTCTCTTTCAATACTATATGTCACAAAACCAGATTTACATGTAAAGCATTTCTCCTGCATACTATAGCATGAGAGCAATGTTTAGGAAAATGATATACAGTAATAGTCTGACTAGCAAATTGAATTAATGGTCATTCATGGAACACCATTTTTACCTCAAATATTGATTGACAGAGATGTCATGGTTATTCAGTCTTAACTATTGTTGACAGACATTTTCTAAAAAATGAAGACAGCATATTTCTTCAAAAATAACATGTCAGTGCTACTGACAATAAAATTTGGACCTGCAAGCAAATATATTCATAACTTTTTCTGTCCATTATTATGAGCTTGTCAATTTCCTATCCATACACATTTCTCTGATGAGAATGTTGGTGATCTAAGCAAATGAAATTTTTGATACTGCATAATAAGATGTGTCAACAATTAGAAATCTAGCATGTTTCCATTGGTACTGTATTTTCTAAACAACCACTGTATCTTACAAAATGTTACCAGCACATACATGGATAAAAGATCCAGTCAAAGAACAAGGTGGACTGATGGGTTTTAATGTGATAGAACATAAGTGTCTTCCTTTAATCTTAGATTTGACCTTGCTGCTTTTTGTTAAAAAGCACTGTTTGTTAAGTTTTTGCAGAGTATCAATCTACAACAAATAGAATGCAAAGCAGATAAGCAGATTAAGCTATCTACTGTGAAAATGTACATAATACAGATCAGCAAAGATAAAACAATGGGACTCTTCTTGATAAATTTTGTCTGTGAGAATTATTTCATTTACAAATATTTTAATGGTGTTAACATGCAATGGTTTCTCTTTTTTTTATTCTTCTTCATGTATTTAGGGAAGGGTCTACAGGGTCTATAAGTCTCACTACATAGATCATACTCGTAGTGTTTCTCCTGTTTGCAGCCTCCCACGTGCTGGGATCACAGGCATGTGCCATCACGCCCAGTTTCAATAACTGTGTCAGAGCATGCCAGGGTCAGGGCAGCAAGGTATGTGAGCCAGGGATCAAATCCCTGCCACTGCACTCTGCCTAAGCAGTTTACATTCTTTTTCATGAACTGTTTTTATAATTTCTCAGGTTTTGTTTCCAATATAGTAAATACTGGTAGATACTACCCACATTAATAAAAGTTCTGCTGTCTATATAGTGGTGAGTAGACATGTGAGGCTCTGAACTCTGGAAGTGAGATATGCTCTATATGTACATAATGCCGTTCAAAGTTTTAAAATGATGTGAAATATCCAATTTTTATAATACCTACATGCTGAAACAAAATTTGCAGTTTATTGGGTTAAATACAATTTGTTAATTTTATTTTTAGTACTCTCAGCATGACAACTCAAAATTTTACATTACATGTGTAACTTTCATTTTATTTCAATTACATTTCTTTTTGACAACATTATTCTATATGTTCCTCAATAATTTTGAAGTGTGTACTGGTATCATACACTAAATAATTAAGACTTGCTCAGTGAAGAAGTTGACCAACAAGGGAGGGTAAAGGTATGTATGCTAACTTAAAATGAGACCCAAAAGGATTCAGAATAGTCCTATAGCAAACCATAAGGCCATATCCACCAATCAGTAAGGACAGAGATTCATTCAAATGCAGACAGGCAGTAGTTTACCAGGAATTTGTAGAAATCCTCCAACATGAAAGTGAGGGACCCACATAAAAGTGAAAAATAAGTAACTATGAAAAACTGACAGTGCAAATAAGCAGAAGAACACTTTAATAAGACTTTAGTAAATAGCTTCAAAAGATAAAACTATTCCCTCCATCAAAAATAGTTATGTTGATGGGCGTGGTGGCGCACACCTGTAATCCCAGCACTCGGAGGCTGAGGCAGGAGGATTGGTGGGAGTTCGAGACCAGCCTGGGCTACAAAAGTGAGCTCAAGGCCAGCCTCAACTGCACAGTGAGACCCTGTCTCAAAAAGACAAAAAAAAAAAAAAAAAGTTATGCTTATAAGGAACAAAAATCATTCAAAAAGGAATAAAGTGTTTTTAGAAGTTAAATTTTGTAACAGCAGAAATTAATTGATAGAAAGTTAAGATAAAATTTAGAAAACCTCACAGTATATAAAACAAAATGGAAAAAAAGAAAAAGACTTAAAATATTAGAAGAGCATTCCATAAGGTTCAAATGCAAAACAGAAATAAAAAAAAATATATGTATCAACTGAAAGAAAGAAACAAATAGAGCAAGAGACACTTGTCGAAAAGGAAAGAAAAATAAAGAAAGGCTAAAGGAATGGCTCCAGGAAATGTTCATATCATAAAGCACAATAACTGATAAAAAGACCCCTGTACAACATAAAGTTCGAGAGAATTGGAAAAGAAAATGAAAAGAATTAGAGGAATAATACAGTTTTAAAAACAATGGGCCTTCTCAAAAAATAACATTTAGATAAAAAGTAGTAAAATTTCAGAAGAAAGATTTCCATCTATAATTTTTTATTGGCAATCAAGCATGAATAAATTATTTTAAAATAAAAGAAAATATTTAAAATGATGCTAAATAAAAAGACTTTTCAATTTTATAAATAAAACACACTTATCACAGGTAGATATGAGCAAAGGAATTTGGAATCCATGAATTTTGGTTGATAAAGGAAACCAAACTATGAAAAGTCCAATAAACATATTTCTAATATAAATAATTTTATGTCTAATATTTTTTTATGCTAGTTATGACAGAAAATAAAAGAATTCACACTGGGATCCATGGGCTCATTCAATCTGCAGACAGTAGACTATTGGTCATTCAGTTTATTGTTTAAAAATTGGGAGCAGCTGCAAAACAATTCAGATACTCATTTTTCATTTTCTCTTATAAAAACAAACGTCTGGCCATCAAACCCCTAGAATTCTCTGGGTGAAAAAAGCATCCAAGCCTGTCTCCCAACATTTTGCATCTAACAGTGTATATTTCTCTGCACACACTCCTATAAATATGAAAAGAGGTAAGATCAAACATTTCAAGAATAATCAGGATTACCAAATATATTTATAAAAAAGGAAACAAATCTTGCTGTCTAAAATGTAACAAATGTTTATTTCACCAGTTACTTCTAGTTCCCCCTGAAATTATTTTCACCTGAGTTCTCTGGTTCAATACTTGATTGGTTGAACTGATTTATAATCTTCGAAGACTCATTAAATTCCTATTTGTTATATATTACAAATTTGCCTTTACATATCTCATGACCAGCACTGCTTTCTAGATATTTCTATCATATGTGGAGGCAGAATTAAAATAAATAGATCAGCATATTTTAAAATAATCATAGTTTTGCCTGTTTAATATTCAGTTGCATACATTAGGAGTATGAGGGCCAGAGATATAGCTCAGTGGCATAAGCACCTGTCTGGCAAGTTCAAATTCTGGCACTGCAAAAAAAGAAATTCTTCATTTTATTGTAGCTATACCTGATATAATTTATGCTAAAAAATCTGGAAGGCAGAAACCTTAGAATGTAGATGAAGCAAAAGGGGAACTACTAATCCATTGTGTATAAATATCACATAATTTTTTCTATGTGAAAGATCCAAAATATAAATAACAAAATTAAAGATAGGCAATAGGAAACAGAGAAGGGAGTCAACAGATGAAAGGAAGGGGAAGGAAGGGAAAAGATGAAAAATTAGGGTGTGTCATGTATCAACTCCCCATAAGGAACATAATCAGTATGGACTGTAAACATGAACTGTAGTGGTTGATACAGTGTGTCAACTTGGCTGGATGACTCAGGACCTGGTTCCCTGTTGGTGGGAGCCCCACCCTAGGGTACAATTAGTTCCTCCCTGGAGCATGACCAGGGCCTGCCTTGGATATGACTGGCTCCTCCCTAGAGCAGGATCAAGGGCCCATCCTGGAGTATGACTGGTTCCACTCTAGGGCACAATGGGCCCACCTTAGAATGACTGAGCACAAAGAGATTTTTTAAAGGGCTAAGGAAGGAGTCAAGACTTCACTTCGTCAGAGAAGCTTCAGTCTTTGCATTCAGCCTGGACTTCATCATCTGGTTTGGGACACAGACTCTTCAGCTTCCAGCTTGTATATTTCGCCATCCATTGCAGATTCTTCAGTGTCCACTACAGACACTTCAGTCTTCCAGCGCAGACCCATCAGCCGACAGATGGAAAATTATACAGAGTGCTGCACTGAAGTCCAGACCTCAGGATTGAATTCTTCAGTCCGGAGCATGCAGACACCCTCTACACGCTTTCTTATCTGACTCTGTGGCTGACTATTGTAAGCCAATCTTATAATTCCTTATAGATTGTATATTTGGTGTTAATATCCATTTCTTATATCTGTTCTGTTCCTCTAAGTAAAACCCTGACCAATACATGAACTACTGAAAAATAATTGGTAAAAAAAGAAAAGGCAGAGCAGCTTTAAAACAAAGACTTTGTATTATTTTATTGACATGTCATAAGAATCTCCAAATGACCTCAGCCTTTCAAAGTAACATTTTAACTAAAGTGACAGAGAGGGGCCCGGCAGGATGGCTCAGTGGTCTAAAGTGCCTGCTTAGGAAAGCTTAGGTGGCTGCAGGGACCACAGTTCGATCCCCGGCACCACATGCTGCGCCAGCCCTGCCCTCAGGGCAGGCTGAGCCAGCCATAAAAATAAATAAATAAACAAACAAAAGTTCTGAAACAAGAAAAAAAAAATTTAAAGTGACAGAGAATGGAATGCTACATTAGAAATAAAAGCAAGACAAAAGGTACAAATCCTAATCTACTGCTCTATATAACATTATTCATGACAAGGGGTTCCCACTTTCTCAGATAGGGTTCAAAATGTCAATGTTAACTCAGTAGCAAAATTTAATAAGATATTTCTAACTGGGAACCACAGATAGCTACAAGTATCTCTTCTTCTGTAGCACATTCAGAATTTCACTAGCTACTTTTCACCTGACCTCAGGAGCAAAATCTCACCAATCCATTTCCTTTAATCTCTGATACATTCCAGCTCATATTGAGCAAACCACTCCCCTAGCAGGACTGGAGCCAAAATAAGAATTTTACATTGTGTTTACAAAACATCAAAGTCTGAGCAAGAAAGCTCTTCCCTAAGGTCTCCCTGCCCGGGTTACAGAATTGCTCTGCTAGTAAGGTGCTGTTCTATCCTGTGACTACTGCTGGGGAAAATATGGTATCAGAAAAGCTCTTTAGAAAAGCAGAAAATTCACTTTTGAACAACTATTTTCAATATAAATTAGAAAATCTTAGAGATGTTAAAAATTTTTAAAGAACTTCTTGAAGTATGCAGCAATTGAATTTTATATATCATACTCTATATAAATAAAAATTAAAATTGGAAGACAGCGGTAAAATAAATACAACCAACAGAACACAGTATTGTTCTTTGAATGCAGAGACCTAATGTTTCTCCTTCTATCAAGAAAGAAGAAAGGAAAAAATTTAGATGAAATAGACTAATGTATCAAAGTAGTTCTAAAGGTTAACAGAAGAAGGCAGAACTTGTCTGGAAAACTAACTTAACAATTTAATTTTTGTCACATCAAAATCTGACTTTGATCATCCAGCGTGGAAAACTTTAATCCTTCTTTAGAAGAATTTCCAACTACAAAACACACAGCAAAATGTTTGGGAATTTTAAAATTACTAGAATGTAACAGTTTTACTTTGATAGTCTCAAGACTTTCAATTTTTAAAATTACAACTTTCCAACAAAACCAGTTCATTGGGAGCTTTGTTCAGTGGCAGAATTGTAGTCATTGAGGTTTGTCCAGAGCATGATTGCCGCTAATTGAAACAAAGCTTACTGGAAAAGAAAATAACATTAAAACATTAAAATCTAAATCTTAAAAATATTAGTAACTTTAGAAAGAAAAGAAAACGAAGTTATACCTTTTTACTAGCACATTTTTTAAAAAATTCACAGTAGAACAATATGATAAAGTATTATATAACAACCATATAACATCATAATTGGAATTACTAACAATACAGGAAAATAAAGTCAGATAATAAAGGACATTGTCTCATATTTTCATTTTGAATCAGACTTTCAAGCTTGTCTCTCACATACAACATAGCTCATTATAACATATTTTTCTAACAATCTGAGAATTTTAAAGACTGGGAGATTACTACACAAACATAAATGTATTACGTGCATATGTAGGAATAATAAAGATATAGACAGGGATCAGATAATGCCAAAGTCAGGCACCATGATCTACTCTTTCTGAAAAGAGTTAGCTCTGAATATCTGCAAGAGCTACATCCCTGGCTTCAACCATGTAAAGATGAAAACACTGGCACTGCACACACACAGGTCTCTCTTTGTCGTCATTCCCTAAACAATATGACAACTAATTTACACAATGAGCTGTATTAGATGTTCTAAGTAACTTACAGACAGTTTTCACTACACCAGAGTCTGGGCTTAGTCTATAATACAAACACTACATTTATCTACATAAGGGACTTGAGCATCCTCAAATTTTGGTAACCCAATCTGTTACAGACACCAAGGGAAAACTATACTTCCAGAGTAACTGAGAGTTTTATACAATGTCCATTACCAGCACTCCCCAAAATCTACTTAGACAACCATGTTTTGAGTATGTGTTAATACCGAGTGCATGCCTTCAGGACTTATCACAAGCTGATCCTGGCTCCTGCCAGCTGTAACCCTCAGAAAGTAAGATCCAGCCAACTCAGAACAACTGTACTTGGCCTGAAATACAGGGAACTAAGGAGCATGCTCCATAGTGGTACCACAGCACCCTCCCCATGGAGATGCACAGCCACCCACACATACGAAGGACAGAAAAATGGGAAGGATATGTCTTTCCTGGGAAAGAAGCCAAGATGAAGGTTTGGTAAGGATAGAAACACATAACAGATAATGGAGAGTCATGGAAACCTTCTTGCCAAGCAAATATGCTTGGCTGCAGATTTTTCTTGCCATTAGGATATTTGGTATTGAGTTAAAGCAAGTATTTTAAAATAAAAACCCATGTGTTTCATTGTGGCTTACTACTGGGGATAAAAGTGACTATGCATACTTCCACTTGCCTTTCCATCAGGATTCTAAACTAAGGGTTCCATGAAACACAGGACACTGAAGACTACAGGGTATGCACATGTGCATCCTTGCAGACAGGGTTCAAACATGTTGAAATTATTACAGGGGGTACAAATTCTTTTCAAAGTACAGCTGTAACAGGAGTAAAATTTATATTAACAGGTAGCTTCTTCTTGTCCTCTAGATTAACTACCAAAGAATTCCTAAGGAACAGAGTTAATCACTTGGTCAACAAGCTCTTTGAAAGGAAGGTAGTTTTACCCTTAATTCCAGTTCTCACAGGGCTTAGGACAGCTGGAAACCTGCACAGGACTGCAACCCTCCCATGTTTCATTGACCCCTTGGGTCCCAAATTCTTTGCTCTCAATATATAATCTATTTTTCTAATTTCCTGACCTTTCTTAATCTCCTCAGATTTTTTTCACACTATTCACAAAGTCACAAGTTGGCAACAAAGCACTGCTTTCCCATTCTTACAGGGACTAATTAAACTCATATAATCTTTTCAATTTTACAAGTTCAATAAAGCCCTACATTGCCCACACATCCAGTCAATGATGACCTTTGGTCCTCTATTTGCCACCTTTATTCCTAATATGCTCTTCCCACCCTAGCCTATGCCTGCAGCATGTCCCTGGAGAACTCCTTAAGGCACAGTTCCAACATAAGATGAAAATCATCCCTATTTAATATACATTGGAATGATTCCCTAAAATTTCCTGTTTCTGTTTTAAACTTTGAGCCATTTAATATTATCATAATGAATTGGTATGTTAGCTTAGCAGACTAAGCGCCTGTTTAGGCAAGCATGGGGACCAGAATTCAATAACCACTCCACATACTGCACCTGCTTAGTGCCCCAGGCTTGCTGAGCCAGCTACTGAGACTGGGTGTGGTGGAGCATGACTGTAATCCCAGCTGTGAGCCTGAAAACAGGAGGATCACTACAAGTCTGACCCACATTGTGAGACCCTGTACCAACATATACATATATATATATATATATATATATATATATATACATATATATAACTCAATGCCATATATATACATATATATATATATATATATATATATATACACACACACACACACACACACACACACATATATATATGGAATATATATGTTGATTTTTCCAAGATCAGTATAAATTTAAATTATTAAATGTGCTCAAATTGTTAAAAACCAGAAACTTAGTGACTATACCAAGTAGTGGATTTTGTAGTTACTCATAGGTAGTTCTTCGGTTGGTGAGATAGCGGACTACAACACCTGCTTAGGCAAGCTTAGGCAAGTGTCCGCAGGGACAGCAGAGCCAGACAGAGTCTGGGCACAGTGGCATACACCTGTAATCCCAGCACTAGGGAGGCTGAAATCAAGAGAATCACCATGAGTCTGAGCTGTGTAGTGAAATCCTACACCACCAAATACACTTTTTCAAAAAGGTGGTTCATGTATGCTATAATATTATATCACATGTCTTGCTCATCAGCTTTTACTATAAAGCAAGAATCAAATTAACAGGTAGGAGGACAAAAGTGATGTATTCTTTTTTCATACTTTAAATATATAAAAATAGAATGTTTCAAGGCCTTAATATTTCTGAGAAAAAAATAGACACAAATGTAACTTCTGTATGATGTTGGTTTGTGTTCTCTAGATAGAACGAACACAAAAACTCAAAATAAGAAGAAACACCCCAGTACTCACCTAACTGAGTACTACTACTTAATAACATATAGATGAAATTCTTACCACACTTTGGGTGCATTAATCTATAAGCATCTTATGGAAAAATGTAATAAGCTATCTATGTCATTAGTAGGAGCCTTTGCAATGAGATCATAAGTGGTTGATTCTCTTGTTCTGAGCACATGGTAGAATAATACTTTCCTGTCCATTTCACCTTTGGTGTGACCATATAACTATTTGCCCAAAAAAATAATAGCAGAAGTATCACTGGTCTGTCTGTTCAGAGGTTTTAAGAACCCATGTGTGGATTCCTGCTTCTCTTTTCTCCACTTGCATAGTCCTAGAAGCAAGTTTTTAGAGGGAGCTATCATTTGCCTAGGTCCCTCATACAATCAACACAGCAGATCCTGTTAGTGATTATCCATGCACTCACAGCATGACTGAGAAATAAACCTACTTTATACCATGGAGATTTTCTGATTGTTACAGCAGCATATTCTAGCCTTTCCTAACCTAGCAACTACTCATTGTAACCACTAATATGTAAAAAGGACCATGCTGTGCTGTATGTGAAGGAAATTCTAAGATAACAACAGACAGTTGAAGGGACAAAACATGACCATGCATAACAATGAAAGAAGGTACAGATAACACTTCACTGCCCAATGCCAAATATAAGCAAGCAGCCAAACAGAGACAGGAAGCCGCAAGCTTAGTCCACAGCTTGTGGTGTTGAATACTGAACTGTACTTCTACCTGCCAAACTGCAGACTACCTATTTTCCTGTAAAAGGCAATGAACAATCCATTTACAGTTTTACAAAAGAAGGTTGTACAATAGGCATCATGCTTCAAAAAGATGAATTGTGCTATATATCAAAAACTCAAAGCAAAAAGAGATTGGTGCAGTATATAGGTCAATATATCTTTTAGAAAGCACTGAAACTAAACAAGAAATGAGCCCATATATTGAAAGAGGGACAATGCTCAGAAACTTATCTAATTTCCTCACCCACAAGGCCATGACATATAACAAGGGAGATGTAATAAACCAATGAATTTTAGGATACTTTGTTCTGCTGGGATAGATAACTGAAACACTATGCTTATTAAATAAACTGTAATGATATACAAACTGTGTCAAGATCATTCAGGATAGTCCTTGTTTTACCCTAAACAAAGTACTATAGGGTCTGTGCATCGATAGGCCTAAGGACCAGAAGTTTTAGCACAACTTCTACCACCCCAACTGCTTTTGCTTCAAATGAAACTATGAGAAGTATGATGTCATTTTAAAAATCAAAACTAACTACACTATACAATGGAAGCAAAGGGCTGGTTGACCACAAGATGAGTGCTATACAGGAAACTTCCATCATCACTTGTCTCTTAGTCTTTCCACTCTCATTTTTCATGCTGATTGCCATGAAAACCAACTTGGAATCTTTTAAAATTTGTCAAATTTCTGAGACACACTCTAAAATAGTCCCTGAGAGGAGCACCCATGTGAGTCTAATATACCTCCCAGCCTGAGTTACTGGTGAACAGTTAACCATTAACATTTTATTACTTTATGAGCAAAGACAGTATTAAAAAAAAGTCTTCCTAAAAAATGAACACAGAAGAGGAAAGAAAAATGTTTTGTTCTATTTTCCCTAAACTGCAAGAATGATCTCCAAGCACCACTAAATAAATAAAATAGATGTGAAATAGAATTTCTGAAAAACATAGCAAAAATATCTCATGTAACTTACACACGTGAAATTTTTTTTGCATATATATATGTAGTATATATAATATACATAAAATTTATTTAAATTGCAGTATATATATTCGTATGTAAAACTTTTTTAAATCTCAATGTTTTAGGGAATACTTCAAAGAACATAGCTTTCAGGAACAGAGTTATATTTCTGCTTTAAAAATATGTGTTGGAAAGACTGCATGTTAAACAGCCTTTAAAGAAAAAAGGCAAGGGCTGGCCAAATATCTCAGTGGATTAAAGCACCTGCAACAGGTGCAGGGAGGGGCAGGGGGCTCAGTCCCCAGGCCTGCCATGATGGCCCCAGCCCTGGGATGCACTGAGACAGCAATTGAGACTGGGCATGGTGGTGAGCACATGTACTGCCAGCTCTTGGGAGGCTGAAAACAGGCAGATCACTACCTCCAATATAGTAGTGAGACTCAGAATACCCTGTAGACCTTCCCTAAAAAATACAAAAAAGAAAAAGAAAAAAGGTTACTACTAAACAGTTTAACTTGCATGCTAGTGTTGTAGGCAGCCAAATTAGACAAAAATATTATAGGCAGTCAGATAGGGCCAGGCCCTTGAGGGCAATAGAGAAAGCAACTTGACTATACAGCTTTGCAAGAGACAGCCACCCTACCTGTGGGCCAGACCTTAAAACAAAAGAGTAAAGAAATGCAGCTACCCACTCACTTGAAGTTAAGTACCAGGGATTGATATTCTTTTTTTTTTTTTTTTGTCTTTTTTGAGACAGGGTCTCGCTATGCAGTTGAGGCTGGCCTTGAGCTCACTTTTGTAGCCCAGGCTGGTCTTGAACTCGCACCAATCCTCCTGCCTCAGCCTCCCGAGTGCTGGGATTACAGGCGTGAGCCACCACGCCCGGCAGGGATTGATATTCTAAATGAGTATCTATCACCCTAAAAGAGCCTAAACCAGCCCGAAACTCAACCCCAACAAAAAGAACCCTTATTCCATATTCATGCCCCCTTGCTACATGACTTGCTTCCCAATTTTCTCCCGATTTAATCATCCCAATTTTGTAAGTGATGCTTATAATCTCATTGGTCAACTATGACTTTGTCCCACCTCATGACCACTTAAGTAAGTTCCTCTAGTTTCACCGTAGGGCCGCCTTACCACATGGTTTTGCCCTACAAGACCCTAAAGAAAGACAATTTTGTGGGCAACCCACTAGGGTCCCCCTTCTGTTCCCCTCTTGGACAGAAGCTTTCTTTCCCAATAAATATTCTATTCTAAACCTCCGTCTTGTTCCTGAAATTCATTCTTCAGTTTTAGAGAATGCAAACTCGTCTAAGTGTTTTTCAGGTTAAAAGATCAGTTTTTCTTCCTGCATCACTAGAACATTCACCAATACAGAGATTAACTGTTTTACTAAGATACCACTGAAACTTTACTTCTAACATAAAAAATTCCAGAACAAAAATTAATAATTTCCCACCCTTTGATCTCCCTGAAACAAAGTATTTTCCCCGCCTAATTCTGAAATGAGGACACAGGCAGAATATTAATAGCAAAGGTGAACAAGGGACTTTATTTCCTGTAAGACAAATATTCTCTATGAACACCATTAATTGTGTCATTGGTTATATTTTCAACCTGTTTTGTCAACTGTTATTGAAGTCAGAACAGAAATGACCAAAATATCTTCAATCAATTTATATTACAACAGCAAATACCTCTGATAAGTTGGGCCCAAGGAAGAGAAATCTTCAAGGATTCCCCAAAGAGAAAGGTAGGTAACGGAAGAAGATGACATTGCTTCAGCTTGTACACAGGTGGGAAAGAAGTTGTTTTCTGAACTAGCAATTTAGCTACAAAATAACAAAGCTCTGTCACCTTGACAAGGAGCATGACTGGCATATGGAAATAATCCCTAGCAGTCCCACTGGGTTTACAGGGAAGGATTTTGTTATTTTTGTTCCCCTTTTGTCCATTGTGTTTGTGGCTGGAGTGAAAGAAGCAAGTGCAGTCTGCTAGGTGAGTTTATAATCAGGATGTAGGTAAGTCATGAAAGTTACACATTGTCTTAAAGACTATTATTATGAGAACAACAAAAAATATCCTAAAGAAATATAGCATTGAAGTTGGTAATTTTAATGTCTTCCTTACCCGAACCAGAGAGTCCTCAGAGAACCAATTTCCCCTGACTTTGTGGATTACTTTACTTCTCAACATTTAACTTGCCTCAGTAGAGGCAAGTTACTAAACAATAACCAGAGACACTTTTTATGAGGACTTTCCATACAACACTGGTGAATTAGTCACAACCTAGAAATTATTTCAACCACAGTTAAAATACAAAGCATGCAATTAAAAAGTCAGATACAGAAAAATTAAGAAACTTTTCAAAGGGGCTGACAGACTGCACATTTAATAAATTAGGAGTCAAATGGCGTAAAAGAAATTAAATTAGATGCCGCAGGATATGTGATAAGGATATAGTATTTCTAACTTTTCTGACTTAAAGACTGTTTCATCTGCACTTCCTTTTTCCTGTGCTGAACATGGATATTTTAGAGACCATTTTAAAGCAAATAAGGGAATATAAGCTATATAATTTAGAGAAGTAAATGAGCTCTTTTTGGATGGAGCTTCAGAGGACACTATTACCTCATATCAATACTTGTCCTATGAACTGTTTCTCTGTAAGTAAGGAAGAATTTATTTCAATTATGCTAATGTTGCAGTTTGATTTAAAATATTTATCTGGTAAGGATATAACTGTATCTGTCAATATGACAAAAGAAAATGGCATTAAAATATTGCCTGATGTCTATGGAGGGCCTTTAGATAGATCCTCTAAAGAGTAACTCTGGCTGCCAGTTACAACTATGACCCCTTTTAGCCTAAAGAAGCCAGAGTGGCCATCACCCATATTTCCCTCATGGCAGTTTGGGTTACTTTTTCAGAGGGGGTAATGTTATAGACAGCCAAAATAGACAAAAATAGTATAGGCAGTCAGATAGGGCCACACCCTTGAGGGCAATAAAGAGAGCAACTTGACTATACAGCTTTACAAGAGACAGGCACCCTCCTGTGGGCCAGACCTTAAAACAAAAGAGTAAAGAAATGCAGCTGCCCACTCACTTGAAGTTAAGTACCAGGGATTGATATTCTAAATGAGTATCCATCACCCTAAAAGAGCCTAAACCAGCCCAAAACTCAACCCCAACAAAAAGAACCCTTATTCCATATTCATGCCCCCTTGCTACATGACTTGCTTCCCAATTTGCTCCCAATTTAATCAATTTTACCTGAACAGTGATGCTTATAATCTCATTGGTCGACCATGACTTTGTCCCACCTCATGATCACCTAAGCAAGTTCCCCTAGTTTCACCTTAGGTCCGCCTGCCTTATCACATGATTTTGCCCTATAAGACCCATAAAGAAAAACAATTTCATGGTCAGCCCACTAGGTCCCCCCCGCCTTCTGTTCCCCTCTTGGACAGAAGCTTTCTTTCCCAATAAATTTTCTATTGTTAAAAAAGAAAAAAAAAAAAAAAAAAATATATATATATATATATATATATATATATATATATATATATATATATATCCTTATCCATTCAAATACAACCAGAAAACTAGAATATGCTATATCTCATAAAATCTAAATATCTAAATAAGTGGTTGAGAGACATTTAGAATCAGAGGTGTCCCAAATTTCCTGGTCAAGGAGATTAGGGGACCTCAGAGGAAAGGGATGAACTGTAGTGCGTCTAAGGAGAGTCACCCAGAGAAAAACATTCTCTCAGGCTTTCACAGAAAGCAAAATGGCCAAGCAATGGCCGTGACTCGTCCTGAAGGCTGACACTA